>JAFBJT010109320.1:0-39430 GCA_016785325.1 Chascanopsetta lugubris
GCACATGCTTTATATTTTCCAATCATCCTACTAATGACATCCTACTCTTCAATTCGGCGATGGTGTTATTCAACTAGTGGCCTCAGATTCTTATCATTTTTAAGTTTCTTTCCAGCTTGGATGTGTGTATTGGCGTTAGCATTAAGCTAGCAAAAAAGCTATTTACGAGTTTAAATAAGAAAACTCAAGTGACTAGAACAGCACGACATGTAGAAAACATATATTGTCTGGCTTTAAAAAGGTATTTAAAAGTATTTACCTTCCAGTTGATCATTTTCTTGCCGGCAGCGGAAACTAACGTTCTTCACGGTGTGTTAGCTCGAGCTAAATTTACACAACTCCTGAGAAGGCGGGGCTTTGTTATTATGGTCCAATCAACAAGCAGGACGTCATCTGCGTTGCGTTCACTTGACTACGGAAAAAAACAATAGACTTACCTAAATGTCCGGTAATATCTGAAAATAAAGTCGATGAAAATAAATGTATTCGAGATCCGACGGGTTTTTTCCCGCATAAGTTCGAATCCTGTGCGTGACGGCGTTGCTTCTTGATTTCTTTAATCTTTGTGATGCTTCCTGATGCTAGTGCATGATGGGTAACTGAAAAAGGAGTATTCTTAGTAAATGAAAGAGATACTTGGCTTTAAAATGTCTTTTAATACAGTGACCACAGCTTCCATGTTTCCACAGGTGACAAAAATAATAAGATATGGAAAATCTCAAAAAACAGCTCTCGTGCTCCCTGTTTGCATTTAAATAAATCGTAATTTTATTGAATTCAACCACCAAACAGAAAGCACGCAGAACAACCAGGGGAGGATTTTCAAAGTAAAATACAGTGTTGACACGTGTTGACAAGAGTCAACACACTCAGTGAGGCTCGTATTCAAGTATAACATCATAACATAGCTGGGCAATAATACGACTGACAAGTTTATTTTTCACATGCAGCTTCTCTCCCACAAGTATCCATCCGCCGCTGAAAGTAGTCCATGCAGATGCTCCGTTAATTCCTGAAATCAAATGTATGTATGTAAGTGTGATGTACTTGTCTTCCTTTAATCTATGAATAACTCTTTGGGTGTGTGATTGAAGTCTAGTGTCATGAGCAGGACAAGTTCAGAGAAGTTTCCTCAGTCACAATGATGATCTCAACTCGTTTTCTCAACCATGAGAATATTGAGGATCCATCTTCCTCCATCCTCCGTTCAATTAAGATTCTACTCAAGCTGCCGCAGGACATCCTGATTGCAACAGAGCGCTCATGAAGTCATCTAGACACCCACTCCTCCTGCTTGGCAATGTCAAAAATCATCTGTCACTAGAGGTAGGGTGTTGCTGTAACTATCCTCGGCCTCATGCTATTGTTTCCAGGTCACCTCCTTGCCAGTTGTCATGGAAACATCAGAGGAGATGCATTGTCCCAACACCTCCATCTTTGCTTCTTCATGCACAAGAGGTCCTCTACTCTCGGTCTCCTTACTCCCCTCTGATATGCTCAGTAGCGCCCCCTCTGGTTTGCTCTGGACATAGTGAGCGGCAGCGAAACGGAGGAGAGAGAGGAGACCTCCCAGTAGAGTGAGCGCGACAGGAACAGCTGATAGAGGATCACCATGGAGATGGCCTGGCACAGGATGACGCCAATAGTCACCACCTGCAGAGAGGGAAGAGTTTCATGGATTTCCACCAGGAGGCGGACATGATATTTTAACTGCTAAAATAAATTCTTTCAGACCTTTTCCCTCTGGTGCTCGTTGAAGATCACCGACGTGACGACGAGCACTGGGTGACACAGGAACCACAAGAAGCAGCCCTGCAATGGAAATGGCACCATGTCACCACTAGAGGCGCTGTAGCTGGGTGTTTGCTCAGGAAGGGGCCGCTGTATACTATTTACCTTAGCAAAGCTGAGGTAGAAGTCTCTCTTCAGGGTGCTCCTCTCGGTGGAAATGATCTGGTAGAGGATGGATGCCAGCAGCAAGGCCAGGCCCACCCTCAGCACCATAAGGAGGACGCCGGCCAGGTTCTGCTGGGCGTGGTAGCTGTGGTGTTCCCGCCCGGATTCTGCATATTGCTCCCACAGCAGCAGCACTCCCTGAGGACGTAGATCACATTAGTCACTTCACATCTTTATGTGAGTATGGGTTCAATGTTGACCAGCGCACCTGAGTGACCACTCCCCCGACAGCCACCGCCGTGGAGGCCGGAGAATGTTCCCACTGCAGAGGTCTGGACTGAGGCTTCCTGCCACGACTCAGCGTCCAGCCCATACACAGACTCAGCAGCATGTAGAGCATGGACACCTGGGACACCATGTCCCAGACTGCAACGGGACGAACGCAGGACACTGTTAACAAATGTGTTTTCATACGGATGGAAAACAAAACTTTGAGGAAGAAGGTCTTACACTCTGCAAGGTAGCCGATTAGAGGAATACCGATGCCATCCCTGGAATACCTGCAAGAGGACGGAGCAGACATCTCTGTGTGTAAGATTTAATATCAAGCAATTCTAATGTTCAGAGATTCAGGAAAACCTATCGTCTTGGTCAAGACTTGGGCAGTAGTACCTGGCCAGGTGGATGTAGTTGCAGAGGGCAGAGCAACCCTGCAGGGCCAGCGCTGTGGTGAGCACCTTGAAGACAGTGTGCATGGGGCCTCCCTTCTTCAGGGCCTGGTGTAGGGGCTGGATGTAGATGCAGCAGGCAATGAAGTAGGAGAGCAGCAGGAGGAAGTAGAAACTGTGCAGACCTGAAAGGCGAAGGGAGGAGAGAGGTGTTCCAGGTGAGGAACTCTTCGCTTCCTGTTCACAAAGTCGCTTTCGACGCGCCCCACCTGCCTCCTCGGCACTGAAATGCTCCAGAGGATTTCCTGCTGAGTCGGCGTTAAACAGCAACATGGTGAAGCTGAGGTCGGGGTGAGATGGAATCACTGTGCCTTCCTGGACACAAGAAACATTCGTTTTTTAAATTATGGACTATACATGAGCTGTCTTATTATCATTAAAGGTCAAATGTGTAGGATTAAGTGTAGCTGTTACCTGACAGGTGTATCTGTCAGCGTACAGAGTCTGCCAGGACGCCGGGGACGACTGTCGAGGGATGGTGTGGTTGTGTTCTTCCAGACTCAGAGGAACTTAATGACAGGAAGGAGAAGGAGAGCGGAAGATAAGAGGAGACCAACATGATGCCAACATGACACCACTCCGCTTCTTACTGGTGAACTGGGCCCTGGCCAGTCTCTCGCTGCAGCTCAGGTTGTCCAGCTCTGAGTCCATGCCCTGGTACAGCAGCAGTCGGGACTCCTTCTCTGTGGCCAGAGCGAAGTTGTCCACTCGACACACCAGCAGACCGTTATCCCCTGCGGAGAGGAACTGAAACCATCAATCACTGATAATCACTCATTTCGAAACAATACTCATCAATCATTGGAACTTCAGATCTGTAAAGGTTGTTTCCTCTTGTCCTCTGGTTCTCTGAGCCTCCACAACCTTGCAGGGAACATCCACCCAGACTGAGGCACCCAGCTCACTGACCTTTGACCTCACATTCCCCACAAGCCCCTTTAAAGGGTCAGTGAGTAAGATTTGGGTGTTATCACAGCTCTGTTAGTCTAACTGTGAAAAGCTATATTGTATCATTTGGAATACATGGTAATGGTGTACTATTCAACATGCAACTTCAACACTAGTTGTCACTAAATTCTACACACTGTACTTTTAATTAGCAGGACGACACAGTATAATGTTGTAAAGTGAAAATGGCAAAAACATTCTTCTTCATTATTATTTTTATTATTATAATTATTATTATTGTATAAGTGAGCAGTGACAGAGCTGATGTGACACGTTAGCATCCTCATCCTTGCCTTGGTACATGAACGCAGTGATGAATTGGCCGCTCTCCTCTCGCGCCGCTTCGCTCCGGAAGAATCCCGTCACCGTTTTCCCGTGGACCGCCGCCGCAAGGAGCAGCACTGCGGCCACGATCACGCACGACAGCACTCGCGCCATCGGTCCCGTTCGGCTCCACAGCAAAATTAGGAAATCGGTGATCAATGAGCCACGAATCCAGAAGCGAAGTGGCCGAGTCAAGTTGTAAATAAGGAAGTCAATTTGTGACCGGAAGTTGTATGCTGATGCCGTAATATAAAAAGCTTTGAATGTTGTCTAAAAAGAATAAGGGAGTTTATTGGCATAATGGTAAAAAAAATATCAGGCATATATAATAAATCATCATTTATCCGTCATGTCGTAGAAAAAAATGCGCCTCCAATGTTGGATACTCTTATTCTGGAAACATTTCCGGAAATGCCTGTGTCTAGTTTGTCCTACTAGACGTCACTTTCCTTTCACGGAAGTTTGACTGAAGAAGTGTTCATCCAATCACAGAGATCCTATATTTTTACGTCACAGGTTTTGACCAACCAGAGAACGAACTTCAGTGCTGATATAAACTGTACCCCGCCCCTTTCAACGTGTCAACACTGCCGGAAAGGAGAGCGTGACTGTCGCAGAATCTACAGTGCGGAAGTAGAAAAGAAACAGAGGATCAAGTGTGTATTTCTGAGCAAGAGAAGAGGAGGAGGGGATGGAAGGAGAGAAGATGAGGCTGTTATTATGTTTGTAGAAGACACAGAATGGACTTTAACACGACTGTCCTTGTGACTGGAGGCTCCGGTTTTATGTACGTAATTTCAAACATTATTTCTATATAGATACCTCTCTCTCTCTCTCTCTCTCTCTCTCTCTCTCTCTCTCTCTCTCTCTCTCTCTCTCTCTCTCTCTCTCTCTCTCTCTCTCTCTCTCTCTCTCTATACTGTTGGGACATGGTGTCCCAGGTGTCCCATGTATCCATGCTCCACATGCTGCTAAGTCTATTCACACTGTTGTGTGAATAGACTCAGCTATTTTTGTTGTGTGGTTTCATTCACAAAGTTTGTTCATGGACCCAAAGGTTGAATGCAGATACCAAAATGGATGATATTGGCTACTGACCTGTGACTAAATATGTCTCATTACTAATCAAAACACTGAATCCTAACATGTTGAACTTTTCCTTTTACTCTTCCCTCATCCACCAGCGGCTCCCATCTCGTGTGCTCACTGGTTGACAGACACCCTGACTGGAGAATTATTAACTTGGATAATGTAAGTTTGTGCTTCTATTGTGTGTGTGTGTGTGTGTGTGTGTGTGTGTGTGTGTGTGTGTGTGTGTGTGGTGTGTGTGTGTGTGTGTGTGTGTGTGTGTTCTACTAATCATTTGTGTGGAAATACAAATACATGTGTTTCAGTGTGTTTTATCATCCTGTGTTTTCCAGCTGGATTACTGCTGCAGCCCCAGGAGCCTGGAGAGCGTTGAAGACAGAGTGAACTACACCTTTATCAGAGTGAGAGCGGCTGTTCAACCATGTCCTGTGACTGGAGATGACCTCTGAGAGCTGTGACTGTGATTATGTTTCTGTTTCCTCTACAGGGCGATGTTTGTAACTCACGCTTAGTTGACCACATTTTCAACACACGGGACATCGATGTGGTTTTCCACCTGGCCGCCAAAACACACGTTGGTAAGCAGCAGTTGTTTGTCACCGTTTTTAGCATAGACACAGCTGCTTATTTTGTGTTCTTTGTCCCGTTAGAGTCCTCGTTTGAATCTCCATGCACTTTCCAGCGTGTGAACATCGATGGCACCAGAGTTTTGATAGCAGCTGCGCATCGAGCCCGATACCCACTGCAGCGCTTCATCTACATCAGCACCGACGAGGTGTACGGAGCTGGACTCGATGAGGTCAGAGGAAAGTGTGACTGCATATACAGTTTGCGTGTGAGTTGTTGATGTGTGTTTGACTAACTTTAGAGTTTGTGCTCTGCAGGTGTTTGACGAGAGCAGCCCGGTGAGGCCGTCTAACCCGTACTCTGCTACCAAAGCAGCTGCAGAGTTCCTGGTCCGATCCTACTGGGACAAATACAAGGTTGATAAGGTTGATGCTAACACTACAATTAATTTATACTGGAATACAATACTGACTGGAAGTTGCCCTGTATCACCAGTTTCCAATCATCATCACCAGGAGCAACAACATCTACGGGCCGAGGCAGTTCACAGAGAAGGTAACGTCCTCTCCCACAGCTGTTGCTACAATTTAAGTTTGTAGAAAGATAAAATAACACTACTCCTCCAGGTCATTCCAAGGTTTCTCACCCTTCTTCGAATGAACAAGAAGTGGTAAGTTTTATTCATGCTTTTATTTTGAAAAGGTTCCACTTATGAGTATCTCATCACAAGTACCCTGTCTTAGTACCATCCAGGGAACCCTCCCCATATCCCGCCACTTCCTGTTCATCGATGATGCTATCAGTGCCTTCCTGCTGCTTCTGGAGAAAGGGATTGTGGGGGAAATCTACAACATGGGAACAAGCTGCGAGATTCCCATCATGCAACTGGCCCAGCAGCTCATACAGATGGTGAGCTACTCCACTTCCCACAGCTAGAAAACCAATCATGAAGCCCTTATTAATAAATGTAATTTGTGTATTTCTTTTGTAGGTGAAAAATGTTCCAGATGCAGAGGTAAATGACTGGCTGGAGTTTGTGCCTGACAGGTGAGGAATGTAATGTAAAACAATGTCGCCATGACAACAGGAGACTCATGTCAACCTACTGATGCTCCACAGGCCGCGGGTCGACCTGCGATACCCCATCAACTGTGAGAAGCTCCTGCGTCTGGGCTGGAGGGCTGAGGTGTCCTGGGCAGAGGGCATCAGACAGACTGGTACACGCACGCACGCACACACACACACACACACACACACATACATACATACATACATACATACACATGCACAAGCACAAACACACAGGTTCAACTTTTGCTCCTTACTTTTGTTTCGCAGTGAAATGGTATGAAGATCACCCAGACTTCTGGTCAGATTCCAGTAATAACCAATCAGAAACTGCATTGACAAAGTGACTGTGCCCTGCACTTTGACTGACAGCTTGAAGGATGAACTGAGTCACCTGACTGTAACTTTTTAATTTTTTTAACAAAATGTATTACGGCTGAGATAGCTACATCATTTCATGTCTGAAGGGACCAACAAGCTCTGAGGTGACATGAGCCTTCCTGAAACCAAAGTTATTGCACTTTTCCTCAATATAGATTTTAATTTATCTTCTCAAGCAGTTACTCTGCCGAGTCACCATTTTTACGCCCCAATGACGTCATCACTGAAGATTTTTTCATTTGCTTTATTTTCATCCTGATATTTCAAATGGTTGTCTGCTAACCATTTCACAGATAGGGACTTAAAGGTTCAGTGTTTATGATTTAGATGAAATTATTTCTATGTCCACTGCAACTAACGGAACATGTCTCTGCAACATGCAACTTCACCAGCAGGTTTTACTAAACTCTACACACTGTGAGTCTATCAGACATTTCATCATTCTCTAATGTTACAATGTAAACAGAAGAGATGCTGTATAACTGAATGAAGACTGTAATCATGTTCACAGTTGTGTTGTGGAGACAAATTCGATCTAAACATTTGTGAGTGTTTGTGTTCTGTCATTCGTTTCTGGGGGAATCAATTATGTTGGGACAGATTATTTTCTGTTATTCAAACTGAATAAATGTCTCTTTTGAAAGATAGATGGGTTTAGCTGTGTCTTGTTGAAACACCACACGTACAAAGCTCATTTGAAAAGCTGAACATTTAGTATTGACTCACTTTACCCACTAGGTGGTGCTATAGCTCTTATAGTGTAATATCAGCTCAGGATTAATTCCTCCATTTATGTTAACTTTAGTTTAAAAACCTTTTAACTTGTGTTGTCACACAAATCTCTATTTGAAAAAGATGCGTTTTCATCTGGTGGAAATGACAAAGAGAAAGTCAGTGTAATATGAAATTTCAAAGTTCAAATATGCTGAGTCATGTTTGATGTTGTGCTTCCAATGCAAGTTAAAAGTGACAAGCTTTTAACAATATGTGAGAAACTATTATATTCACACTCATTCCTGCAGGAACAAAGATTAAAATTACCATCTGCCTTATCATATTCAGTTTATTTTCATTGAAATGATCAGAATGCAGTGACCGGGAGTCATGACCCGGTTAATGACTTACAGGGTCATGGTAAAGAAAGATACGATTCTGTGTGTGCGTGTGTGTTTGTGTGTGTGTATTAGTTTGAACAGGTGGTAAGTGGCAGCCCATGCAGTCAAAGTCAACAACAACAACAACACACACACACTGTAAAATTAGCAACCAGTATCGATATGGATTTGGAGCAGACGACCCGTGAAGGTTTAACCTTTGACCCTGAGGTAACAGACCCAAACTCCTCTCTGCTTCTACTGCCCGCTGCCCCCCACCCCCCCTTGCCTATGGACAGAACGCTAACCTTTGACCACCACCCAGCCAGCCTGTGTAAACACACCGCGTGGGTCTGACTGCAGGACAGTAGCTGACAAGTGGAATGTGTCAGGGTGCCCGTAAAGGGCTGGAAGTTGTGGGGTGGGGTGGTGGTGTGTGTGGGGCGGGGTGTTGCTTGACAAATGAAAAATGTCATTTACATACAGAAATATAATCTATGGGCTTTTATAACGGAAACAATGCCATCAACAGAAAGAGTATTGTATATAGTTATTGTTTACATTTCTCACAAAAATAAGATCAAAGATAAGGTACGTCGAAATCGATATCCGGCATGGACCCTCTCCTTGGAGGCCGCCATGTGTTTACAGTAGCCCAGAATGGACAAACTGACTGATAATCACCAAAGTTTCTCCCACATGCGTGAAGGGGAATTGCAATTGCAAATCACCAGCAGTCAGTCCTACATACTGTACCTTTAAGTGATTGTTTGAATTGGGATTCAAATTATTGTGATTTCCCATGCTATCTGACATTGAATCACGTGACATGGTAGAGCCAGGTTGACACCCATTCTCTCTCTCTCTCTCTCTCTCTCTCTCCACCTGGGACCTCCTCTCTCCCTCTCCACTCCTCCGTCACCTAACTTCCGGCCAATCTCTCTCTCTCTCTCCCTCTCTCCCCCTCTTCCATGATTCACCGACATTCCCACAACGCACACGCATTAAACCGGTTCAGCGTCAGTGATCATGTAAACGCCTCCTGACTAGATCCCTATCACTGGACCTAATTGTCTTCCTCTGGGGTGTTCGTCCGATTTGCTGCGCGGCTCCTCCCGGTGTGCGGTGCGGACACATAGCTGAGTTTCATTGGACTGTCCGGACTGACAGCGGCGGGAGAGGACGACAAAGGGAGCGAGGGGGGAATAGACAGGAGAACAGAGGTGAAGAGTCAATGAAGAGAGGGATGAAAATGGATCATCTTCTCCCCACACTCCTCCTCTGGATGCTCGCCATCGGTAGGTCACTCTTTTTTCTTTCACTTTGATTGCTAATGAACTCCTATGTGCGTCGCCGCCTTCCTTCCCACACCACCACACGACACTCCCCTTAAAACATATCGATTCAACATTTACCTTCACCTTCATGAAGATACAAGCTTTGATCGCCTGAATCAAACCATTCCCTACATCATTAACACCCATTAGCCACTTCGGCACATATCAAACCCACCAGCGCGTATTTGTTACAATACATTTTCAACTTTTCCAAATGACTCGCATTGCAATCTGCCCCAAGATGTTGGCGCATGTTCATGCGAGCTCCGATCGGCTAATCGTGTTTAAAAGTGATTTTAAGTGAAGGGGATGTGTCCTTCTAGATTATGCATTGTGCCGAATTTTAGAATTCCACCAGGGCAATATGACATAGCTTTATATTTGCCCTTCGGTGTTCCTGCATGTGACGACAAGCTAGAAATGCTAGAAATGCTATTTTGGTAAAGGTGGTTTGGTACTCATGTCCACTGTGGGGTATGTTGCAGCTGTTTCTCCCTAAAATCTCTGCTTCATTGGTAGTTTGTGTACTGAGATGTGCATGTCATGTAAATGTATTACAATTTTCTGTCTTTAAAGGTTAAAGGTACCGTTTGTAAGATTTAGTGAACGCTAGTGGTGGAGTTGAATATTGCAGAACCCTACCCTTCTCTTCACAGTATATACAGGAACCTGTGTTAGCCTTTAAGTGATGTTTAGTTTGTCCTAGATTTGACACATTGCACATTTTAATTGAACCCGAATGGCTTTAATTAGAGGGTTCTGACTAGTTTCGAGGTCTTGTAGGTTCTGTGTGACCCTGATCACGATCACCACAATAATGGACGGGAGTGATGTCCTTGGCGGAGATGAGCCTGTGACATTTGAAGGAAAGATTCCTCGATCACTCTTAAACTGTAATGGCTTCTTCCCCCGCCCGTGCTTCACCCTTCCACCAATTTTGATGCGTATTTGTTGTGTAGTTTTTGGGTAATCCTGTTTACAACCATCACGGCGGTTGCCACACATCCCATCATCCCGTATCCAGCTGTGATCCCAGACTAGTTCACATGCGTTTGCATTGCATCCATTCCATGAGTGAAACCAGGCATTCACAGCAGGACCGGTGCATAGTCATTACACTGGATTTCACCACTGTCTGGGACAAACCCAGGCTTGTTCACCGCCTCCCTTTCTACCTCCAGGCCAAACAAGGTGAATGAGGGCTTACCAATGCTGAGCCCGCCATGTGTTTGTGCAGCATAACAGTGGATGTCTCTCGTGTGTGTGTGTGTGTGTGTGTGTGTGTGTGTATGTGAGGGAGAGTGAGAGGGACTAGGCTTAAATTAGAGCAGTGTAAGACGATCAAATGTCGCTCCGGTGGTGCTCCAGACGCAGAAGTATTGGCACTTCCCCTCCATGGGATCAAAGCCCAGTGGTTAAACTTTCCCTTGATTGAAACGGTGGTTCGATTCCCTCAGCAGGGTTGTGTGCTGCAGCAGATCTCCCTCATGGCCCACATGAACTCACCATGTGACACAACCAGTGAGCTTGTAAAGCCAGTTCTGCACATGGATGTTGATCTTTTTGTTTTGGAAGACGCTTGACGACTTGTTGGCGTTTAACATCTATGGTCTGGGGCGGGGCTTCGGCAAAAGTGACAAACCCTCACTATCATACTTGAGAACTCTGGAATGGGAAACGACTGTTAAGGGACATTGTCCCCCACACCGCTGGTCATGGATTTCAAGCGGGTTCTCACTAAACTCCCATTCCGGGGGGGCCCCCTCGCAATTATTCTTTCTGCTGTTGCAGCGCCCCTGGGTGTTGGCGAATGGAAGAAAAGAAACAGTGAAAATGAACTAAAGGAGCAGTTCATTCATTCTGTGCACTCTTAGGTGGACTGTCAGAGTTCACCGTCTCTGGTGAAGTGACAATAACATGTTGACTCTCTCTCCTCAGTTTGCAGCGTCAGGCTCACATCCTCCATGTTTCTGTGAGGAAGGTTTACGGCTCAGGTCAGGGTGAGACCTCAAGGCCACAGTTCACTCACTCACAGGCTCTCAGGGGGGAAACACAGTGGAGGTGGCGTGAGTCCGTCTGGGTGTGTTATGCTGTGATTGTCCACATGGGGCGCCTGTGAGAACAAGGATAAGACATTATTTTAGCTGTCTCTGTGATAGTAAACAGAAACTCCACTTTTCATACAGAACTCATTTCATTGTGACCTCATGCAGCAGAAAAAGCTCATACTCAGCAGATGACAAATCCAGGCCAAACGCCAACACCTCAAATTGATGAAGCCACTCTGATGTCACCACATCTTATTTATGAGGTCTCCATCTTGATGCAGGTGTGGAATCATGCTCTGTGGAAGAATTGATTGTAAATTAAACCCAATCACCTCAATGAGGTTCTATTTAAATTGATGCCTGATGCTTGGGTGTTCGTTAGCAATGCTTGGCACGAACATTCACTTCTGTTTAAAGGTACAGTGTGCAGGTTTTAGGGTATACCCGCTTTCACTTCCACGCATGCAGAGTAAAGTGCATTACAGCCTTTAGTTATTATTGAAACTCAGAAGGTGTTGACTTTGTTTATATAACAAACATGGCAGCCTCCATGGAGAGGACCCTTCCCTATGCAATGAAAGCACTTCTCCATTTCTGCAGAAAAATTAATGATTATTGAACCTTTAAACCTTCTCTCCATGTTGATATTCGTCTTTATATGGAGTCCAGGAGCATAGTGTATACATATAGTGTGTGTGTGTGTGTGTGTGTGTGTGTGTGTGTGCAGTTTCTGAGATTGATTGAAATCACAATCTTTGTCACATAGCAAGAGTTAGGTGTGTGTGTGTGTGTGTGTGTGTGTGTGTGTGTGTGTGTGAAATAAGCCGGGAAGCTGAATTCAAAGAGCGCTGAGCCATGCTGCTACATGCTCCACTCACACAGCTGGAATGCCAGGAAAGTGGAATGCTTTTTGGAAGGGGGGTGGGGGGTGGCACTAACATCAGCTGGAGAACTGACACATCCAGTGTTTTTTGTGACGTAGGCATGAGTGTGCGTGTGCCACCGCCTCACCACCTCATCGATACTGCGTTGTCAAGTCCCAACACGCCGACATGTTTGTGTGTCATTGTTTCACTTGGTGCAAAGAGGATGAGGTGTCCGAGACGGAGACGGCTCGTTTTTGCGTCATCCCTCAATTTATAAACCTTGGCCGGTGATGATGAAGCATTACAGATGTCCATTAGTCATCGCGCTCTGGATGGAACACACAGCAGTCACTTCCTGTATGAAATAACATGAGTCTGTACACTCTATTTTTAAACCACCAATTTTGTGAGTATGGATCAAGGACGCTTTGATTTACTGCTCTTGAATGCAACACACTAATTCTTCTATCTTGATGTGATAACAGTAAGCGCCCGCTGCTCCATCAAACCACCTCTTCTACTCCCATGGCACTCTTGGCTCCGCCCTCTGAAATTTGTGCAGGATCATCCATCACACGCAGACCATTAGTTTGTTGATGACTCCCCTTCTCCTCCCTCCAGGTGGGTGCACGGCCCGTGTGGTCACGGTGTCGCCCGGGCCTCTGATCCGAGTGGAGGGCCAGCCGGTGTCCATCAGATGTGACGTCAACGACTACTCAGGACCTCGAGAGCAGGTGACCATGTCTTTTCTTTGAAGGACCCAAGAAACCGGCCTGTGTTCAAAGAGGGACTATTTTCTCCGGCTGATTAAGCACACAATTCCTCTTATAATGTCCCGCATTCAGAGAACCATTTATCATTACGTGAATATGAGTGTGACGTGAGTCCATATGCCGGCGCTCATGGTCTCTCTCTGTCGGCCCCTGCAGGATTTCGAGTGGGTGACGTCCAGGGACGCCAGCGCGGCACGACTCATGATCATCTCCACCTTCGACGCCAGCTACTCGCACCAGTCGCTCAGCAAGCGCGTGGCGTCGGGGGACATCTCGGTGATGAGGCTCAAGGACAACGAGGTGGAGCTAAGGATCGCCGAGGTGAAGGCGCTGGACGCTGGCCTCTACTGGTGTCAGACGCCCAGCACAGACTCCGTGATCAGCGGAAACTACGAGGCTCAGGTCCAGCTCATCGGTACGTGTGTGTGTGTGTGTGTGTGTGCGTGTGTGTGGCTCGCTTGATACAATGGTTCATTTAACAGCTATCTCCATGACTTAGTGATGCTCTAAAGACCATTTACACATCGTCCTGCACTCACACACACACACAGACACACACACATACACACAGAGATGATTATTGTCGTAGATTTGGCTTTCTTGCACACACACACACGCAGACACGCTCTGTGCACATGTCAAAGCAGTCATGGTGGGGAGCAGATGTCAGGTGGGAGGACTTGGCTGGAATGAAGACACACAGATTTGGAAAAAAACAAAACACTGGGGACAAATATAAATACTAATAATAATCACATGACACAAGAAAGCAGAGCAGAGGGTGTAATTTTAAACTGCACTGCACGTCGAATCGTTTTATAATATGATTTTATCACTGGAAATGGACCTAAATATTTTTTTGAGTCTCCAGTGGCAGGCTCTCGAGAAAATTTCCGAATAAAAACACCAGTTAAAAATTTAACAGGAGCTTCTTCCCATCCTTCAGTGCTATTTAAGGGATCAATGTTTTGATTAAAATGATTTAAACCTGAATTAATGTGAGGCTGAGAACTATAGGTGGTGCAGTTAATTAATCAGCAAATAAACACAATATCGTCACACGCTCAACCGGTTTCACTAGAGTTGAACTGTTCAGACACGTCCAATCATAAATCAGTATTTTCCATGCTGCCTCGCCGCACTTCCTGATCCAGCCCTGTCGCTATGACGACCTAAGCCGATCGCTTGGATCTGGAAAATGAAAGGTGCTCTTAGGCCAGGTAGACATTTTAATAATTAACCACGCTGATACCTCGCCCTGACATTTCCAAAGTGTAACACAACAATAAAACCATGAGTCAGGCTTTAGTCAGCACAGCAGACATGTCCGTACATCTCCGCGCTTCACTAAAGGCGCTGTGAGACGTTTTTTCCTATATATTTAGGCAGAAATGAAATATAACAGGTTTATTTACTTATTTACAACGCACAAATCCTATGTACTGCACCTTTAAAAGTTTTGCTGGATGTAATGAATATTTTGAAATGAAATGTATTCAATGAGAGAAACAACAAAGAAATATATTTCCTCTCAGCGTGAACGCGATTTCCATGCAGAACTCGGCTTTTCACCGTTTTAATTCTTTATTTAAAAAAAAAAAAAAAGGAAACAAGTGAGGAAAACAAGAGAACACCATGCTCAGCATTTTCTGGTTGAATTTAATTGGGTTCCTCTCTCAGTAATTGCTAATTAAGTTTACTTTTTGGCGACAGTGCTGGTGTAAATCCACCCGATACCGAAGAGGCAGGACACTTAAGCACAACAACACTCTTGTTTTGTGTGTGTTGTGTGTTTGTGTTATTTTACACACTTTTGAGGGATGGTGCTGCAGAGAGGGCATTGTATTGTCTGACAGCAGGTTAGTGAGCTCCATCATGCACCATCATGTTTCCCTGCACTCCTCCCCAGACACCTTGTTAAATTTAGACCTGAATTAACTAGGCACCGCTGTTTGTGTGTGTGTTTGTGTTTGTGTGTGTGTGTGTAGCATACAGTACGACAAGGGTATATGTAGCTGTGTGTGTGTGTGAGTGTGTGTCTTTCACACGAAAGACAGTGAGCTGAGATGATGAGTTAGATTTGGTGCTGGAGGGTCTATACCAGTCGAGACTTGTGCACCTCTCCACAGACACACACACACACACACACACACACATTCTGAGCCGGTTTGATTACGTAAGAAAGAAGTGAAGCCGAGGTCGCTGAGGGTTTCGAAAACTCCTCTCAGGCTAATTTTAATTGATAGAGCGAAACGCAGATTATTTGTCCTTCCTTTGTTATCTGCCACGGACGATCACGTCTCCAGCGCTCCACTCGGACGTCCACTACAAGTCTTATTAGTGTCCACCACTGTCCTGTTTACTGTGACGCTGTGTGGACATGGGTATGTGAGGGATTTCATGGAATTCTGTCTTGATCCAGTGAGTACACGTACACAGTGTTCTCACGAACCAGTCTAGCTGATGGCATCGTGTCAGGTTTTCTTCTTAAGATGTTTGAGTGCATGATCAGCATGACTCAGCAGTCCATGGATGGATTTTTACCAAACTTGGTACTAATATTTCTTGGGACTGTTTCTCCTCATGATTAACTTTGGGAGCTGATCCGTCGAGGGAATGGCCGGAGAGGCGGGACTTCTTAAGCCCCTTTCCCATTAAGTAACTCTGACCAGGAAGTAGACAATAAGAAGACCGTGGATGTGTCACTGTGGTAACCTGAATCATAACGTCTGCGCAATTCAAGAATAGCTGACTAACCTTGGTGTCTTCTTGAGTGCTGAGCTGAGTCATGGTAGAAAAGATATTGAATGCTGCCTTGAGAAGTAGAAAATAATGCTGGTGTCTGATTTCGATGTTTGTTCAACATTACACAAACATGCATGGATGGATTTCTACCAAACTCTGTGCGATTATGACTTGAAAGTGTGTCTCCACATGATTCATTTTTGGAGCTGATCGGTCAGTAGCAATAGCTGTGGCCTGTGGAAAGAGGCCATGGGTTCAGATCAGATAATGCCAGATATGGTACAGCATCTTCTAGTGGTAGTGATTCTGGCCTCAGGATTTCGTCGGTAGCTCCGTCCACTCACACACACACACACAGATAATAGCAGAGTAGAATTGGCAGGTTATTAGGGAGAATGGTTATTTTAGTCCCTCCTGGTTGAATCAATGATCCGGTGCAGTGTGGTCGTGGAGATCAACCAGGTCGAGCCACTGGTGGAGCCAATAAATAAATGGAGTGGAAGGAAAAATAGATTAAAATGGAAAAACCCTATTGACCATGGATAAAGGTGGATTAATCATGTTATAAGCTGAAACCTTTCAACGGGATTTTGTGCCAAATCTGCCTCAGTGGCGCACACATGTGCGTGCACACACACACACACACACACACACACACACACACACACACACACACACACACACACACACACACACACACACACACACACACACACACACAAACAGTTGTCGCACAAAGCACCGGGGATCACATTTGGTGATGTGGTTTAGTGTCGTGACAAATTCAACAATATGATTATTAATCTAACATTAAGTTTTCTTATTTACCTGATCATGACATCAGCAGATTTCATCCAAATAGATAACATCGAGGATGCAAATAAGCCATGGATGCAGCTCCCACAATGCACAGCTTCGTGCTCCTCATTCCTAGCCATCTGTCGCCTTTTGGACTCATTTGCATCACAATTAGCCTCCAGATCGCATTATTCATTATTTAAAAATATTTTGGGATGAAACTTGGAGAGTTAGGTTCCACGATTATTCTGAAATGTTCAGGCTGATGTTCTGCATCAAGTGGACACACGAGGCTGTTTTTGTGTTTCCATACGAAACGGATCAAAACAAGTTGGTGATAATGAGAAAACTGGGACTGTAATTTGCTCTCAGCTGTCGCACCGGAGCAAATCTGCTGCTCAGTTTTATTATCAACCCCCCCACGTCTTCGCCACATACACGTCATTCTTCAAAGCCTCTAATGCTTTTTTCCCCTTTAATTTCTCGAAAAGCAGAGGTTAAAACCTCATTTCTTCTCTGTGGTGGAAAAGTGTCTGCTTCATCAGTCATAACAAAGCGCCGTGTTCTATTAAGACCTGCTCCAACGCCGGAACGTGACATTTCACCGTCTTTTGAATTCAAGCAGGAACCTTTCTTCTTCTTATCGGAGCGAAAGCAAACACAGGATGTAAACGTGCCAGAGGAAGAGGAAAGAGTTTTCTGTGCTATGTGTGTATGTGAGCGGGCACGCTATTAACTTTTATGAACACACACAGTCACTCACAAATTTATGACTTAGTCTGGAGCGGCATGTTTGCTCGTTTAGTTATCCTTCAGCTCACGACCTTGACAAGAGCGCCGCTTTGAGCTGTGTTGATTTAAAGGATCCGTGGATATGAACCTCCACCTCGGTCGCATGCACGCGTTGGTCGCTACAATGGAAATTGTGCTCAGTGCTCGTGCTTAGAAATTGAGCCATAAAATCATATTAAGGCACGTGCGAGCAGGTCAAAGGTCAAATTGCTGTCGTGCGAAATGGGGACTCTCTCTGGTGTGGTTGTGGATTCTATTTCCTATTTCCTTCCTTTTTTGCGTTAGATGGCAGGCTAATGCAAAGCTAGCTATGTTGTCTGTTTTGATTGAGAAACGCCCCCTAGGCTTACGTTGTGTATTGCAGGTCATTGTGGTCAGCTGTGGTTATGAAGGAATCTGCTCCCATGATCCCACAGTTCTTCATGACATCCCCAAACCCAGTCTATTGTTGATGTTTTGATGGCGCGTGACCCCTTGTGGCCAGCTGCATTATGAACTGGTAATTGAAATACATGTACACCATCACTATTTACAATCTTGTAATTCCTCCCCATTAAAACCTGCTTTTAACAATTTCTAAAATTGTTCCATTTCCCCCTTTCAACTTTCTTTTTGATGTTATTTTTTTAATGAACCTTAAATTCACCACATCTGTGTTTAATCAGTCAAGCCTCTCAGGCTGGGTCCTGTCCTTCACGTATGCAGAGATTTACCCAGCATGCTCGGCTTCAAAGCACGGAGGAGTTGAGGGGGGGCGGAGAAGAAGAATGCAGTAAAGCACAGGGCTTTTTCTCCGCCTCTTGATTATGTTGTTGTGTCAATGCTTTTGCTTTCTGCTGATTTTCCTTTAAAGTGATCAGTGCAATAAACAAGCTGAGAATCTGCCTCCAGGAATAGACGATGAAGATAAACGAGGGGAAGTGCACATTTTCAGCTGATTATTGAGCAGGCGCTGCAGAGGAAGTAAAATGAAACAAGGGAGAAGTTAAAGTGGAAGGTTTCAAAATTACACTTTTAAAGTGATTTTCCTCATCTGTTTTACGCGTTATTTGTTGCGCACCCACCTCCAGATTGCATCGGTGAAACTGTCCAAACGTTGATTGAATCAGCAAATTCGCACAATACATTTAAAGCCTGAATAGCTCAAGCTGAACTCCTCTCTGCATCCGGCGCTGCACACATGTAATGTGTGACATCACTGTAATGAGTGTGAAAGTGTTGGCACATTTAAAAAAAACTTTTATAAATGTGTATTTACATACACAAAGAAATGAATTACAAAAAAGGGAAATGTGACCATTAAAGGTGCAGTTTGTAGAATTTAGTGATATCTAAAGGTGGAATTGCATAATGCAGCTGAACATCCCTCACATCCCTCAGTTTGCCGTTCTCATTTCAACATAGTATGTGCTTAGTTTGTCTATTCTGGGCTTTTTTTTTTTAAAACATGGCAGTGTAACATGGCCACCTCTGTTGAGAGGACAATTTGTCCACAGTGAGAAGAATATAGGCTTATCGAATACAAAGGGCTCATTCTCACGAATTGAAAAGTGAAGTTGTACATTCAGGTGGTTTAAAAACCCAAAGAACAAAATTAATTTCAACCAACAGAAGTAATGATGCCTAAATTGTACACACTGCCCCTTTAAAAGACTGACTCCTGCTGAAGGTGTAAGGTTGCATGTGTTCTATTACAGTCTGACTAATCTCTGTCTCTTTCCTCATCAGTCATCCCCAACACCCTCAGTGTGTCGCCGCTCACCCTGCCACAGGAAGTCCCAGAAGGAAGTGACATCATCCTCACCTGCAACGTCACCCACGTGCTCACCCAGCCCACCTATCTGTCCGTCACCTGGTCTCTGATAAGTGGTTCCAGATCTGAGGAGATCCTGACATTCGGCCCTCAGGGCGGCGTGACCACGGCGCCCAAATTCGCCCGTCGTTATGCCGACGGAGGCATCCGATTGGTCCCGGGGAAGAACGGAGTGTTTGAGCTGGTTATATCCAGAGTGACCACGTCTGACGGCGGCACGTACGAATGTAACGGGACGGAGTGGACTCATGAGAACGGAGGGAAATGGATCCAAATTGTGGAGAATACGAAGGAGATGGGGACTGTTAAAGTCATTCCTACTGGTAAGGAATAATGAATACTTCTGCTCACATAGACAAGGTCGGCATCGTGTGCTATGCCACAGACAGCCACTAGGGGTGATCAAGACTCTTTGGCTTCACTTTTGGTTGCTAGCATGTCGTTCATATATACATACAAAGGAGATTAGGATGCAGGGAAGCTGCGGGTTTTGTTTTTCGCAGGATGAATTCACAGTGGGTGGCAGTGGCTCAGTAGTTGGAGCAGTCGCCTTTGGAAGCAAAGGTCACTGGTTCGAATCCCACTTGGGTCCTGTTGCAGTGTCACTGGCCCTGACACCGATACCCCCAAAAAAGGCCCTATGCGTACTGGTAGAAATACCTGTGACCAAGATTACTGGATAAGCGGAGATGACATGATGACATGACTTCACAGTGATTTGCATCCTCATAATATAGTCATCGTTGTTATAAGAATGATGAAGCTTAAACGAGGCTGAACAGTGACTCGTCACTATTTGAATTATTCTCTCCTAAATATCTGAATCAAATCCAGGAATAATTACCGGTTATAATGTAAGACAAAGAATGTGCTGCTGGCACCAGCCCTGAGCATAACCTGGCTCTAAATCGGTGTCACACTGTAATAAGTCCCTGTCAAATGTGGCTCCTGCATTCAGAGGTTCCTCAGCACTGATTATGAGGCTGCAGTCAAATTTGTGTCTGCGGATTATTTTTCCCTCAGGGAGCCTCAGATTATCTCCCTCTGTCTATTTCTCACTTTGAGGTTACTTCACTGTGTGTGTGTGTGTGTGTGTGTGTGTGTGTGTGTGTGTGCGCGCACTACAGTGTTGGGAATGGAAAGGGGAGAGGGAGGGACGTGGGAGAGTCATCTTCTTTAAACGGCAGCCTCTTCTCCTGTGAGACCCTCGTCTTTTTCCCTTCACTCTCCTGCGGGAAGCTCGTGACCCTCACTGCCTGTCTTTTTGTGCCCAGAGAGAGGCCCCTCTCTCTCTCTCTCACACACACACACACACACACACACACATACACTGTGGTTGCTGTGGTCACCATATCTTATATCTTTCTGGGTTACCATATCCTCTTAAGAGTCCTCACACCCAGTGGTTTGTAATGAAACCAGAGATGACACAGACATACACATACACATACATACACATTCTCACACACACCCACAGGTCTCTGTCAATGTCCATTGTGTCCCAGTCACTTCATATTGACTTACTGACTTGAGTAAAGAGGATGAGAAAAGTCAAACAGTGAGCTTTGTCCCTTTTGTCCTCTCTCAGACACCATACAGAGACACCGTCTACACACACACACACACACACACACACACACACACACACACACTGCAGCACAGGTTGTTAGTGGAGACACAATCCGAACCCACTGATCCCACTTTTTAATTTGCTGAGGCGTCGTTTTTTTCCCTTGAGAGGATTTTTAAAGATCAGCATCAACGCTGAAAGAATGTCTGACATTTATGGATGACTGTTTACATTGTGGTTACGATTCTGTTGATCGTGCGGTTTAATGTCGCGTCACCTCTGAGGGTTTGGAGTCAGTATCTGTTTGTTAATATCGTCCTAACAACCAAGAATCCAGATTGACTCGGTACTAATCTGCATTTTCCTCCAATGATCGGATGTGGGAACTTAAAGCTACCGTCACTAAACCCTACACACTGTAACTTTAAATTCAATAGTTCCACGTGTCTTCATTTATTTACATTCTGCTGTCTCTCTCCTCTCCAGGTCAGTCCCTCAGCGTGAAGGCCACATCCTCCTCCACGCCCCTGCTCCTCACCCCCGGCGACACGCTGACCCTCATCTGCTCCGTCGCTGCCGACAACCTGCAGGCCCTCGCCCTGGAAGTGACCTGGCTGGCCGGCGAGCGAGACCTCGTCACCATGGAGCGCAGCGGGGTGGTGACTTCCAATGCGACGGCGGGCGGCGGCGGCGGCGGCGCCAAGCGAGGGGAGGCCAGCTTGGAGCGGACGGGGGGCGGCGAGTACAAGCTGAGGGTGAGGGGCGTGAGCGCGGAGGACGCCGGCGAGTACGCCTGCCGCGTCCGGGCCTTCATCGACAAGGGAGGGAAGAGCGCCGGAGGAGGGGGGAGGTGGCACATGGCGGCAGAGAAGACGTCCAGTCCTGTGACCGTGAAAGTGGCACAGATCAGTGAGTCTCACTCGTCATGTTATTCCCTTTCAATCAAAATGAAGGCAAGAAATGATTCTGTTGGAATTCAAAATGAACTTCAAATGATGACTGTGTCCATATGTCCAGCTCAAGCTGGACATTTGCTGTCACCGTGTCTGGCTGCAGCTGGGAGGCGTCACCCGGATATGAACCCAAACATGAGGAGGATGTTTTACATTGCACTGCTGTGGTTCGCATGTTTACATCCTCTCACTGTTGGAACTGTGAATGAACCCTTGTTGTCACGGGGCAGAAGTGATCTCTGTTGCTGCAGAGACATTGGTTGTAGTTCAGGACGCTCTCCGTGTCACGCATCGTGGATGTATGAATGTTCTAAAAGTTATACTGCAGGTCGGAGATGTTTTCACTAGTTGTGAATGTGTAGCAGTGACTCGTTTGAATCTCAAGGGGAAATTCTTTTAATCCTCTAGTCAGCCTGTTGACTCCTGCTGCGAGGACAATTGATTAGTCATGCCTCTCCTGCTCTATGTTACCTCTGGGTATGCTGTGTGTTTGTGTGTGTGTGTGTGTGTATGTATATGTATGTGTGTGCGTGCGCTGCTCTGATCCTGCTTCTAAACAGCGCTGGTGTCAAACACAGTCGACACAGCAATCAATTACCGACGTGGTGGGTGGCTTCTGTGTCTGTCCGCTCTCCTCCATCTCTGCTTGAATTCTACGTCATGGTCCTTTTTACTTAGTGTGTTTGAAATGCAGCCAGACATGGAATTAGTTTGCTTATAAATGGACTTTTAATATGTTTACTTGCTCAAATGTGCATCAGTGCATCAAACTGTCCACAGCTGCAGCTCCACTTGTCAGCTTGTCTCTTTAAGCCCCGCCCATTAAAGCCCAGTGTGCTCTGATTGACCACAGTGTTGTGACTGGCCATCATCTTTTTGGGAAATGTCGGCCTCCTGTGTCATTCCATCTTCCTGTATGTTAGAGGGCGTGTCTCATAGGCATTGTGATGTCATGGTGACATCACTAAAATGAGCAAGTATTAGCCAGACTTCTTCCGCATTCTTCATGAGCTTCATTTTCTCCTTTTAACTTGTATATTATCACAGTAACTTACATGATAATATTTACTGTATATGCACAAGATGCCTTTGCTAAAAGAATACAGATTGACAGTAAATGGTCGTGACTTTGTGTGGTGAAGTTGCACGTTGCAGCTTCCTGCCAATGGAAATGATTGAATCAAAATTCTAAACACTGCACCTTTAAAGGGTGATATCTGATATCTAGATGTGATAATAGATACCAAGGTCAAAAATGAGTACTATAAAAATCTATTATGTCATATGATGATGTAAACCCTCTCTAGGATGCTGAATGTGTCTTCATATGCCACAGAAAATAGTCCCCAACACATAAAGCTCAATGCTAAACACACTAATGTTATAGTACGTCATCATGATGGACAGCTGAAACCGATCCCCTCCTGATTATCTCTTCTTTGTTGAATACTTCAAATGACACATGGCAGTTTTATGGGAGTTCCGCACAGGAAGTGTCTGTTGGCAGAACTTCCTGTGCCGTTAGATCCGTGTTCTGAGTGAGTTCTGACTGTTGGGATGGCCAGCAGCAGATGGATTCTCTGCAAACTCCCAGTTCCCACATGTTAATGAAGTAAATGGACCGTAATGAATAAATAAATAGTCATTACATAATTGCTCTCTGTTCACCTACAGTGGCACATTGAAAGGCTTTTGAGGATTCCCCCTGAAGGGAACTGGCAGGTCGGCTCGCTAAAAGTTTACTGTGTAACTGCCATTATGTTCCAGGGTGGAGCCAAGTCAAGATCTTCGATGGTGTTTATGGATTGCACTTTGTTTTGTTTCTTGCCATAATATCGTTAAAAACACTTAAATTACCTGTGTGGAGTTCAGTATATAAATCAGGTGCCAACAGTAATGTCATCTAATTTTATTATTTACTGGAAGTTTCCAATTCAACCAGAAATATCAGCCCATAAAATCCATTTTGTTTAACTCTTTTAACTGCATCATGTTCATTAAAGGTTGAGTGTGTAGAATTTGGTCACCTCATCTGTGTCTTATATACCTGATGTATTTTTCATGAAAACTCATTACAACTGTGAACTTTACCCACTGTGGGATAAATAATGGTTATCTTATCTTATCTTATCTTAAAGTTATTTCATTTGTTCATTCTGGGCTTCTGTCAAACATAGAAGTGCCATTTAGCAAGGCAGTACAAACAACCACATTTCCCATTCGGACCGAGGCACTTCTGTTTTTTCGACTGAGTAAACCACAGCACCATCATATGTTTTCCTGTAATAGACACATGTACACTGAGTTGTGTGTGTGTGTGTGTGAGTGTGTGAGTGTGAGAGAGAGTGCGAGCTGGTTGTTGTATGTGAGCTGAAGTCCTCATTTCAAATCGTTAATAGATGAGTTTGTTGAGGCCTGGAGGATCCACGTTACATTTAGAAATACCGACCAGGCTCACACACACACACACACACACACACACACACACACACACACACACACACACACACACACACACACACACACACACACACACACACACACACACAGCTGAAGGCAGCAGCACGAGTGAGAACATTTTGTTGATTTTTTTCACCATGTTGTGTTTATGGGTATTATAGAGAGCTCAAGTTATCTGTGTGTGTGTGTGTTTGTACGTGTGTGTGTGTGTCCCACATACTAGGGCTATGAGGCTCTTTTCACTGGTGGAACTCCTACATTGTTGCCTAAGGGTATATATTGCTGCATACAGCATCTGCTCACACACACACACAACACACACATCAGAGGGAGCAACACTTCTAATTGACTACAGCTCACATTTCATCCTCACTCTATAATATTATCTTGAGCTTTGCGTGCGCACGCATGTGTGTGTGTGTGTGTGTGTGTGTGTGTGTGTGTGTGTGTGTGTGTTTCATCAAGCAGTCAGTTCCTATTCTATTGATGGCACAGCCTTGAGGTTACCCCCTCTGAGTGCTGCCTACCAGGAGGAGCAAAAAGAGTTGGAGAACTTGTTTAAGACCCCAACCCCTCACCCCCCACCTCCTTACTCACAACACACATTCCTCTCACCCTTGGCTAAACTTCCTCCGTGTATGTGTGTGTGTGTTGTGTCAGCTGGAATCGTTGTCAGAGTGGAGCCATTTCACATGAAAAAATCGGTGACACGCCACAACACCAAGCGGAACTCTGCGATAAGAGCGGGTCCCTCAGTGGGTCACATGGAGGTTCAGGTCCCAGACTGAGGACACACACACACACACACACACACACACACACACAAACACACTGCTTGTTTGAACATGCTCCAGCGTGACTCACCCAGAGAGGACACCCCTTGGGGGACGGTGTCTCGCAGCTGACCTATGAGGACCAGGTGGCGCTGGAGGAACTTTATCTCAGTGTCACATTCTTGAGTCTCCCAACTCTACTTTTCAGCAAGCTATGGTTAAAGTCCTCCAGTAGGTGGCGCACTGCAGAGAAATTTCCTTTTAATTGTGTTTGTGAACACAATAACTCAAGAAAACCTGGAGAGAATATTTTCACATTTAAATGATGTGCTCAGTCCAACTCAAGGATGTGATGATTCAAATTTGGTGCCTAAATGTTTGGTTCAACTCACTGATTAGCCGGTTTTGGAGGTCAAAAGTCATGTTGGGGTCATATTGTCGGGGCTATAATATGTCTCTGTGAACAACTGCAGGTTAAAGTGAGGTGTTGCCCGCCTACCTGCACATTGACTGGAACACACATTTAAATGGAAGTGTGCTGTTTGCTCAGGGTGTTCCTGGTTTTTCTAAATGCTGCAGAAATCATGTGGGCTACCTGAACAAAGGCATCGACTCTTTTTCACATAGGATTAAATGTTGCTGTTGTCGCCTTCCTCCCCGGGGGGAAGTTGTTTCCTGCAGCTTTTCCTGCAGGTTTCTCAAAAATCTCTCGCTCGGTGAAATTCAAAGCAGCTGAATGGCGGCGGCGGCGTGTTGTCAGCGGCTGCTCCAGTCTGCAGTGTGATGATGTTTTAGCATCTACACACTCCTGCATGTGGAGTCTGGAGTATTTATTATTTAGTATCATACAGGCTGCGGTGACAGGCCTGATGGCACATTTGTCATTTAGGAGCATGTAGCATGAAAACGAGCTCAGTAAACAACAGTGATTCACGTTTTGTTCATAAATATGAAATTAATACACCTCTCGATAGGATTAGATGTCTCATTATGAAATATGGAAGCCTGACACGAACAGTAATGGATGACTGTAATCCACGTGCATTCATGTAATCTGATTCCATGTAATGTGGAATGCGGAATCTGTTCAGTGTCAACTTTCTCCTCCGTCCGTGGAGACGTGTTGTGTTGACAGAAAGAGGGAACGGCTCGAGTGGCTTATTCATATCTTGTTTTGCTATCACTCACTCACACACACACACACACACACACACCTACACTCAATCCAGTGAAACCAGAACGTCTCACGTGCCTTTGCTTGTTTTGGCAGCAGTCCTCCTCTGCTGGGAAGCCACAGTTGGGAGTTCAAGTCCCTCCCCAGCCTAATGGCACCCGGTCACTGGATATTGTGGATGTATGATTCATCACCGAGGTGCAATGAGAATTTGAGAATCAGCCATGAAGCACTGAATGAGATTCATTAACACACATGGCCCTTTCTGTGGTGGAGGTGGTTGCTAGTTTGAATTCTGGTTCCGTCAGGTTAGGAGTGCATATCTGATTCACCCTGTAACATGAGCTCATTTGTCTATTAAAGGATGGTGTGATTCCATCTCTAATGATTCTTTAAAAGTGAATAGTTAAAACCTGAACTTGTGAACTTGTAATTTTGTAATTCAAAGGTGCAGTGTGTTTAATTTAGATGACTTTTTTTCTTCTTTTTGACAGAATTAGCAATTTGCATACCTTTCTTGTTTTTATTGTTTTATAAATACCTGAATATGTAATTTTTCTTGTTTATTCCTCTGGAATGAGTTACTGCTTGAGTACATCAGGAGCAGGTCCTCTCTATGGAGATGTTGCACCTCCATGTTTTTACAGTAACCCACAATGGCCGTTGACTTTTACTGGTTTTCACAGTGTTTCCCCCGGGTTTACAGCCTTGGACATGTCGCGTGTTGACGCGACATGCTCTTCCAACCAGTGCTCTCTGCGCGCGCTCGTGTGCGCGCCTCTGTCTGTCTGTGTGCACGCGAACTGATTTGAGACTCCGCTGTGAGTGACCGAGAGAGAGAGGAGGAGAACTGCATCCGCGCAACCATGTGGAGACAGAAATGACATGCTGATGTGTAAATAAGATGAATAACATAGTTTTTGTAGTTTGTTTAATGAAAGAGCACAGTGTAGACCTGTTGTAAAGGAAAGATAAAGTTAAATGACGTCTGTTGTGATTAATTCAAACAAAATTGACTTGATCTTCCTGGTAGGGGAAACACTGCTTCATGCATGGTATAGTTTCTCCTACATGCTTTGAAAGAAAGTAAGAGACACATAAATGAACTATATCACTCACTCCAGTGTATAAGTGCTTGTATGTTGGTTGGCATTATGTAGCATCTGATTGTGTGCGACAACCGGTTCCTCGAGAGAGAGAGAGAGAGAGAGAGAGAGAGAGAGAGAGAGAGAGAGAGAGAGAGAGAGAGAGAGAGAGACGTCCAGCTGACATCACACAACCCCCCCCTCCTCTGCCACACACACACACACACACACACACACACACACACTCAAGCACACACTTACATGTGTCGATTTTCGTTCCCTGTGTGTGTGTGTGTGTGTGTGTGTGTGTGTGTGTGTGTGTGAGAGAGAGAGAGAGAGAGAGAGAGAGAGAGAGAGAGGCACGTGGCTCTTTGGCTGGGAAACTTTCGCACATTCTAATCGAGTGTGTATGCATTTCATAGCAGATGGTGACAACGAATGTGTCAGTGTGTGTGTGTGTGTGTGTGTGTGTGTGCGCGCGAGAGAGAGACAGACCGAGAGAGAGAGAGAGAGTGACGTCCAGCTGACATCACACAACCCCCCCCTCCTCTGCCACACACACACACACTCAAGCACACACTTACATGTGTCGATTTTCGTTCCCTGTGTGTGTGTGTGTGTGTGTGTGTGTGTGTGTGTGTGTAAGTATCAGCATCTCCACACACTTTTAACACACAAGTACCTGCGGCTTTTATCTGCAAAGGTGTGTGTGTGTGTCTGTGTGTCTGTGTGTGTGTGAGACACAGTGAGGCAAGTGGTAATCTTTTGTGTGTGCTTCCTGTTCATTGATGTGTAAAGGTGCAATCTGGATGTCTTACTGAGAAAATCTGCCTTGCCACCTACGGCACACACACACGCATGCACGCACACACACACACACACACACACACACACACACATACACATGCACAGAGGGCACACTGACGCACACCACATCTCACACTGTTAACAATGTTATTCCAGGTCTATTTTTGTAGCCTGGCTCTGTCACACATTTCTATTTCAGGACTAAACCATTAAATCAGGATTCACTTTTTGAACAATCTTGTTAAAGTGCATTTTCTAAATGTTTGGATTTTATATTAAAATATGTTGTCTTTCTTCTTCTTCAGAGCCCAACTTCACGCTGACCCTTGAACCCGCCGTGAACCCACAGGTGACAGGCGAACCCACAGAGCTGGCCTGTCATGTGACCAACATCACCCATCTGCCCCCCGGAGGCCGACTGGGCGTCACCTGGGAGCACACAGCGTTCCCCGGCACGGGCGACGACGGCAAGACGGCGCACCAGGTGGGCTCGCTGGACGGAAGCGGCAACCTGCTGCTGGGCGCCATGTATGCGGAGCGGCTGAAGAGCGGCGCCATTTCGCTGAGCAGGGTCCAGCCCGACACGTTCAAGCTGCAAATCCTCCGCATGCAGGTAGAAAGAAGGCAGAGCTTCCTCTCCAATAGAAATACAGACACTGGACGGTTAATTCTGTATTATGAGGGATATTTGAACATGGTACTGTGTATACTAGGTAACATGAATAACCATTGAAGAGTAGGCACAAGCCTTAGAACATTAAGAGTTTACAGAATTCTGGTGGTGGTTGTTTAAAGGTGCAGTGTGTGAGATTAAGTGAAGTCACTGTGTCTTCCATAAGCAAAAATCAAATATGAATAGTTGTTTTCATGAGTGTATAGTCACTGGAATTTAGCTGCAACATGAAAAGTCACCACTAGATTGTCACTATCTCCTACTAGTTGTACACTTAAAGTTACGCACCGCAGATTATATCCTGTCACAACCAGAGTTGAGAGCTAATTCAGGGATGTTGGTGAAATGTGGTTTGCAGGAGATCGACATGGGCCAGTATTCCTGCACAGTGTCCGCCTGGAGCGAGGTGGTGAAGATCACAGAGTACAAGAGCTCACCTGTGACCGTGCGCTGGGACACAAAACGTGAGGAAGCACTTTGTTTAGCATTGAAATCAATAATTCTGGTTCCAGATGAGGACAGATAACAACAATGCCTGACAGAATACACCAAACAAACAAACTTTTGTCCTCCATCTTTCTTGTTACCTCTTCATGTACCAAACATCCATGATCTGTCTTCTCTGATTGAATGAGTCACTAACGGCAGAAATAAAAAATAAAAAAGACCGAGGCTTTAACTCCTGACTCGTCAGAGTAACTCTGCTGCTGTGTTTTATGAATAAGCTCTAATGTGCAGATATAGTTTCCAGACATCACAGCAAAGATCTCTCCTCATAACAAAGAGCTCCTTTTATATCACTCACAGCTCCCACACAAACATGTCCCTATATTTCAGTGGCACACGCTGAACTCTGCGCCTGTTAATTACACCATGATGTAACTCCTCTTGAATCGTGGTCGAATCACTTCCTGTGGGGGATTCCCTCGCCTCGACCCCTACTGGGAAGAATCACGTCCTTGTTGATGTTTTCAGGTCCGACTCTGAACGTGGTTGGCAGACGTGTCCGCGAAGCCTCGGTGGGAGGGTCCACCTTCGAGATGGGCTGCAGCATCACCGCAGAGAACCTCGGGGAGGCGGGCTACTCGGTGCTTGTCCAATCACAGGAGAGCCTGGAGAGTAGCGTGAGAACCATCATGACTCTCAGCCCCGATAATGTGGTGCAGCACGGAGGCGCCACCGACCCCAACAGGAGGTACCTGACCAGTCACGTATCACTTAATCATGCTGGTGAGCTTTTATTTTGAAATACTATGATCTCTCTCTTCTCTTCACGCAGAGACAACTTGGTTCTGACAAAGTCGGGCCCGGCTGAGTTTCGCTTCCGCCTGACTGGCGTCCAGCTGTCGGACCGAGGATTCTACTGGTGTGACATCACGGCGTGGACCAAGCAGCAGCCGGGACAAACCTGGACCAAGGCCACGAGCGCCGAGTCTAACAAAGTCAGGATCGACTTTGAGGAAAATGGTGGGTCTGACCTTGGGTATATACTTCCAACACAACTTCATGCCACTGAAAGTTAAGTCAGGAAGTGGGCGGAGCTACATGACATCACCAGGTGTCTACAAGTAAAAGTCGTTTCGCTGCTTGACGAGGAAATGTGTTACTTTAAATCTGGCATATATAGCTAATGAAACTTTGATTTGCCATCTTGGCCGTCAGGTGGCGACAAAATCAACATCGATGATTCGTCAAATCAGCTAATTTTGCTGTCCAGCAGTAATTAGCCACCGTTGTTGTTTCCCACCGTCGTTTGTTGATTCCTCTCACTTGTTATTAATGTCATGATTCTTTTCAAGAATTCTTCCCCTCGCACAAAGAAAATGACAAAAGCCGGAATCCTGTGAGAATTCTTTGTAAAACTGTGTCGGGCTTTATGATTAATTTAAAGCTGCGTTACTCATTCAAATCATGTATTCACTTTCATAACAATCCGAGCAAATACTGGTGCTGACTAAATATGTGTTAAGTCCCAGCAATTACTCTGGAAATCCTGGCGCGCCTATTTATAGAAGTGTTCAACACCTCGCTTCTGCTCACACACACACACACACACACACACACACACACACACACACACAGTTCATGATAAATTCCCTAATAACACAAGCAAATAAAGACACACAAACACTTTAAGCCCTTTGACGCCCACCACAGCCTCTGGCCTACTTCACTTACTTTGATGTGACTGAGAAGAGAGAGACAGGGAGGAAGAGAGAGGGAGTGGACAGAAGAGGGAGGAGCAGAGGACGGTGAGGACAGAGGGTGAGATGGAGGAGGAAAGAAACAGGGGAGTGAAAACAGGGAAAAATGAGAACGGAAGAGGTAAATGTTTATACTGAAGCCAAACGTATGACTCCTCCCTAAAAAAGCAATTCTGCATTTCACACTTTGATTGGTCCGGGGGTGGAAGAAACAAAACTCTGAGCCCACTAGTGGTGCGATGGTGTAATTGCAGAGCGACGCACACTCCAATGATTACAGTGAAAGACTGAGAGGAAACAGAAGGGAGAGACGTATGTTTCCGTCTGTCTCGGGGGACGACACAAGCCCTTGAGCACTATGTCCTCTTTCTCTGTCTCCCTCCTTCTCTCCGCCATCCTTTCACTCTCTCACCCCCACTGTCTCCCCTCCCTCCCTCCCTCCTTCTCCCGCTCTCTCTCTCTCTCTGGGACATCTTCAAAGTGAAGCCCTTTGGCCAATCAGCCAGCTGCAGAGATCTGCACCGCTGCTTTTCTATTCTCTCTCTCATGCTCTCTCTCCCTCCCCCTCTCCCTCCCTCTCCCTTTCCCCCCCTCTCTCTCTCAACACATGTGTGTTTGTGTGTGTAATCTTTCATGTGTGTGTGTATCCAAGTCGAACACTTGGAGTTGACCTCACACAGTGCAGCACCCCTCCACGCGGACTCACACATGAACACACACTCTGTGAAGGCGTTTAGGCTTCAAGCTGGGCCGTTTTTGCAAGAACCCCTTATGCTTGCCTTAGGGGACGCACGCGTGTGTGTGTGTGTGTGTGTGTGATGAGCTCACTAGCGACTGGCATGCCTCCCAAGGTTCCAGCTGTATGTTGAATGTTTCAGACGTGTTGTGGTGTTGCAGCCTGTGCAGGGATCTTCCTCGAGGACGTATATGGAAATGCAAAGTGTCACCAGCACATTTGCTGTTAAATAATTTAGTGTTTAAGTAATTTATTTTTTTCCTGGTGTGACAGAAGTGTACAGATGGTTTGGCCATGGGAAACATGTCATTGCTTCACCAGAATTCAAACCATCGCTAAACTATTTACCAATCGAAATAAGCAACAACTTGAAGTAAAACTCATCTAAGTGATTTTAATTGGTTATGTCATCACCTGCTTCTCCACGTACGTGGGCGGGAATGGAAATGGATACTATAAACAATATACATGAAATAGAGCAATACCACTTACAACCTTAGGGGGCAGTGCAGGTAACAGCACATACAGGGTCATTATGACACATTTAAGCCATGGAAGTTCATTATGCGTGATTTCGCGATCATCGTAATCAATGGACATTACACAGCCCCCTAGTGGATGTGTTGCCCAATAACAACGTGAATCACAAACCGTAGACTGGAGGTAGTCTCGGTTGTGTAGATTGAGTGAAGGCAGCACAAATGAGCCAGTAGCCTAAATTCTCTTCAGTGTCTTGCCCAAGGGCACCTCAGCGCACACATTAGAGAAGTTAGTGAAAGATCCACCAACCCTCTACTCATTGGTTGACCCGCTCGACTCCCTGGAACCAGAACCCCCCCCCCCCCCCCCCCCGCCCTTGTCATGCACGGTTCGCCCCTTCCCCCAAAGCGTTGGGCTGAGTTGCTCACTCGTTGGGCCTGTGCACTCAGCAGTGCACAGGCCCAACGAGCATGTTTTATATCGTCCACATGCCGTTTACGAGTGCGTGTATTTTATGGTGCTCCATTCGCACACGACAGCGTGAGTAATGTGGCGTTCTTGGAGGGGGAATCAAACTGTCAGAACAACTTAAATGTTGTCAGAGACGACTCCAAAGTATTTACACACAGTGGTAGCATGACTGCGGCTGCTCTCGGGGCAACTTTTACTCCCTTAAACAAACTCATGAAATAAAGCAGAGCAGAATATTACGAGCTGAGAGACGGTTTGAGTTCTGCATGGGGCTTACACTGACACCAAAACTAGACAAGGGGCATAGAGGCTGCTCTCCTGCTTGAGTTATATTATACTCCTTATGCTAGCGGGGTAAACAAAGCTCAACAAAGTGTAAAAGCCCCCAGTCACGTATAACCAAATACGAATGATCAATTTGACCCTTTTCTGAACATTTTGAGTCACTGAATAAACCAATGGGACAGAGCAGTACCTCTTACAACCACTGGAGGCAGTGAAGCTAAACATTTTAATTAGACTTTCGTTCCTTATTAAATGAGATAATCAAGGGATTGAACAAGTCATGATGTCAAATCCTCTACTAACAACATCTTTGTTTATGTTCATATCTCTCAAATGTAAATGGTTTCGGTATGACATCATCAAATTGTGGGTGGAGTCAACTTTGCAGAGGCAGATTAGTTTATAGACTAAATAACGTTGGGTAATATGTCTCCACTTTCTCCGTTGTGAACAAAAATGAAATGAACATATTCCATCTTGCACTTACAATGCACCTGTCCCATCTCAACTCAGTCTCAGCTGTCAATCATGTCATTTAAGCTTGTTATTACAGCACTAGATAAGTACGCTAATGGAAATGTTAACTTCGCTCTGACCATGAAGGAGTTGAGGTTCATGACCTACATCTTCCATCGTGTTGATTCTACCTTTCCATCGTCACCACTGACTGTATGTGAGCACTCTCTCTGTGACTCTGCCATCTATTTATATCGAGGACAGCTGTTTTCTCCTGCTTTACTTCAGCGCGTCACATCAAATCACACATTGCTGTTTTAAAGCAGAGGACTCTTTTCTCGCAGGAAGCTCATATCCATCCTCCGTCCCTCGGGGACATGAACGAAGAATTATAGAATGTAGCTTTAAAAGCAGCCTGTGTTTTAAAGCAGTCCTTTTGATCTCACTTCCTCTTCATCTGATGTTTTCTGCCCGTGCTCAACGTGTCTGTGGGATAAAGCTCATTTCAGCTTGTGTGCTGCTGTTCGCAGGCCCGTCCTTCACTGTCGCCATCCAATCAGACGACACCAGTGTTTATCCGTCCAAAACAGCCAAGATGGAGTGCGCGCTCAGCGTCTCTGGATCCTCACCAAAGACGGGTACGACACACACACACACACACACACACGCACACACACAGACCACACATTTTCTTTCTTACAAATCACAATCAATCACGGGTTTGTTTTTTCTCTCATGTTGACTGAACTTTTCTGTTTACACACAGGCATAAACAAGTGCACACACACTCAACTACATACACACACACACACACACACACACACACACCCTCGCTTTGTACTTTTGCTGCGCTAGTCACCTGCCAACCTGTCAGCAGAGCTGCTAATATAATGATGTGACTCCTGCATTTCAAGTAGTCGTACAGATGAAAAACGCTCCCTCTCTCACTCTTGTTAACACACACACACACACACACACACACACACACTCACACACACACTTGCACATAAAAAAACTGTAAATGCTTTCGTCATTTAGTTTGTGTATTTTTGTCATAATGAGACTGTCAGAATAAAAGGTTGAAACCGTGGCAGTATGTTAGATGATGAATTTAGTCAAGTGAGAATACATGTCTCTGTCTATTTGTATTCATTATCTGCTCCTTAGCTATATTTAAACCTGGGTTTTAACGATGTACTTCTGCACGTGTGAGCAGTTAAATACCCTCAAATCTTCACTTATCAGAACCTATTGAATTTTTCTTTATTTCACAAGGTTGTACTTTTAAAAATGATACTGCTTTACCACTGGTGAAAACACTGTTAATTCCCACCCATCTTAGAGTGTGTGGTTGTTGCAGTGGGAAAATATTTAATCAGCATTAACCCCCGAATCAATTGACTCTGCAACTGGCACAGGGTTTTAGCTGCAATCAGCATGTATGGGAACAGAGCACCATAATGGACGAGCTTAGGTCTTCTTGATCTTAATGTTATTATCCACATCCTCCTATCATTAGCATGTCAGCATGGCCATATATGGTAGTGGCTGAAGGTTTTAACAGCCCAACCTGCAACGTGAGGTGAAACAGCATAATACGACATGTTGCCATGGTAACATTTCTACAAGTGTTGTTATTGGTGTGATCCACTTCCAGGTTTGCGTAAAAAAATTGTCTTGTCATTGGACTTGACCACCCAGTGTTGGTGAGTTGCCTTTATTAAAGCAGGTTCACTTGGGTTGGAAGGTGATGGCTTATGGTTGTGAGAGAGAGTGACAACTAGTGGTGAAGTTGCACACTGCAGCTCAGCGTCCTTCACCCCATGAGGACCAAAACTGGCTTAATTAATCATAGGAATCTAAATGGTGGGTTGTCCATTCAGGGCTACTGTGGAAACAAGGCAGCCTCCAAGGAGAGGACTAGCTCCCAGTGTAAATACAAAGGTCTAGTATGGAGTGTTTCAGTAAATACACTTGGAGTCGGTCACAAAGGACTCCATGTAAATGTTCTAACTTGGCTGCGGTACAACAAAAAGAGCTATTACCCTGACCTCCCCTCTTCTCTGCATTCATCTGTCTCCCCCTCTGTCCAGACACCCATCCATTTTCTGCCCCCCCCGGCTCCATACCCTTTTACTTAAACGTGTCACATGACTTCGCCCTGCGCCTCCCTCTTGCCATCTGTCAACTCGTTTCTTCCTCTATGTGCATATTTTTCCTCCGTCCAACATGTGTTTCCAACTCTCGTGAGTAGATAAGGGACATCGCTGACTTCCTCCGTCACTGTGTGTGTGTGTGTGTGTGTGTGTGTGTGTGTGTGTTGCAAATAATTGTGCGAACACAAGCAGAGTGGAACGTGGAAGAGACCCTGCAGTGCTTGGACATATGCAGGCGCATGTCTTTGCACCTGTGTATTCACAGCAGTGCTTTCTACATGCATGGATGTACGAGGCGCCTGCTCGTAATGTATGCCCATACATAAACACCTGGCGCCGCGCTCACAGCACTGGGGGTGCTGCAGGGATTGGTGCGTTGGAGGTTGTGGAGCGTGTGCACTCAGACAGCTGCACCATGGGAAGACCCCCCCCCCACACACCACCACCTCCTCCATGCCTCCTTCCCCTCAGTGTCAGAGTTGAGGTACGTATGAACATGTTCACTTCAGGAACGAAGAGAAGCACTACGTGAATATATTGTCTTACTTTTTTGTCAGTACCTCCACTTTGCTGGTTGACGACACTAATGATAATGAGGCCCATAACTGATAATGGGAAGTAATATGCAATTATAGTCACCAAGGCTTCAGCACTGATTGGCTCATTCTATTTATTAGGTCATGGTATCTAGCCCAGCACAAAGTTTTAAAGAGAGCTTGTTTGTGACTACTTTCTGCCGTGGAGAAACACATTTTGCTGCCAGGATGTAAGAAATGGGAGCGACTCGAAATAAAGCGCTGTGTTGGAGTTTACGATACATGTGAGGGAATGTGTCACCCAATGCAAACAGCGCTGATGTGTTTTTAATAGTTTTTCGTTGTACCATCACGGAGCTCGACGGCACAGAGCTTCAAGACATTGGGGTTTCTCCGACAGGGGCTGGAAAGAGCTGTGTCACAGAGAGAGTGAACGACTAGCGGCATAAACAGCAGGTGAATGGAACAAATAGCAAACTGGTGTCAGATGTGTGTCAACAAAGGTGCAGTGCTGGAGACGTCTGTGCCGCTTGGACAGCGGCCAGAGCTTCACTTACTCACTCACACACATGCAGACTTTAGGTGGGTGTAACAGGATATTACACACTTTAAGGTGTGTGTTGTAAAATGAGTGGTAGATTGTCATGTACCTCACCTTTGTACCTAGTCATTGTGACACGACAGGAGTGAAATGTGAGGAATAACTGAAAAGGATTGTGCAAGAGAGGGAGTGTGTGTTTATGTGTGTGTGTGTGTCCACATTCCTTAGGGATGGATGTGAACATTTTTCCTGTCTCAGCTTGCAGTTATGATGGAGTAATACACATAAAGTAACCCTCATTACTCTTTATTTCTATTTCTTCCATTAAATAATCATCTCATTTTGCTTTCTCTTTCTTTACATCTATCTCTCTTTCACTTTCTCTCTACCTTTTACTCGCTTTCGTTGGTTTGTCTTCCCAATTTCTTCTCCTCCTTCCCTCCTTCCTCCTAGCTGACATAATACAGAGACTGGATATATTCCAGCTCTCCATCATTTCCTAGTTGACCACTAGGAGTCTCCATGCTCCCCTACTGTACCTCGGAGTCTCCAGTAGGGGGTGCCCACCCCTCATATACAATAATACCACTAATTTGTATCTTACTCTGGAATAATAATCAAGATCCCTCACCTCTCTCGTATCAATTAGCCACGACCTTGGACTTGAAGGTGCTAGTTCTCCTCCTGACCACTAGAGGTCACTTTACTTTGTTTAATTTAGCAAGTCTGTTTGCACAACTGCAAGCGAGGAAGTGATTTGTCATTTGCGCAGTAGCTCAGCGTGTCACTCCACCCATCACTCAATCTCTGGAACGCCATGATGTGACATTTGCATATTGTCGCGAAGGACGAGATATTCAATTTCGTTAATGTTTTCGAGTTGCGTTTTGAGGCGTCGCCGCCCTCAGGGTGTGGACCTCAGATCAGCGTGACTCGATAGAGATTTTCAACACAAACCTTCGTCTATACGTGACGGTGCGTTTGTTTTCTTGACCCTGTGTTGTGCTTCCATTCCCTGTGTTGTTTCAACGTACTGATACATCACTGATGGCATGTTATTGCCTTAACTCACGGCCTCACACTTGGAATCAGGGGTAGAGCGATGACATCATCATCAACACAGGATATATTTCTCTCTCTCCCTCTCTCTGTCTGACAGTTTGGGGCTTTGCGAAGCGATGTTGTGTTTTTTGTGCTCTGAAATTCTCTTGTTAAAATAACAGCGTGCCATTCTGATCCTCCTGCGGCGAGGAAATAAAGTTTTGTTCCTCGCTGGTTCACACACACACACGCACACGCACACACACACACACACACAAATACATGTTACTTCCTTGTGGGCTCCAAAGAATGCATCAGCTGCACAGGAAAGGGAAACCATAAGGCTTATGTTGAACAGTCATGTTTGCCAAGTGTCACTCAGGATGATTTGACAGTGGAAAGAAACTAATAACATTGAAATCAGCCATTTACCGAAGCTGGTGTGTCGGATTTTGTGACCTCTGGTGGTAAAGTTGCACTCTGCAGGCCAAAACATGCAGGCTGCAGGAAATGATGTGAATGGACGAAGATGTCAGCTTGACGCACTTAGCAATGCGTGCCATCACCCAAGGGTCTTCGCTGTTGTTTACAGGACCATTGAAGTTTATTAAGCTTTGAAGCTAAAAAAAGACATAGTGGTCAAAAGGTGGTACTGCAAGAATAACATGCTATAATAAATGGCTGGTCCAGCCACTATGTAGGGCGTATAATTTAGTGCAAACATGCCTTGAGCCAATGAGCAGCTCCGATAGCAGGTGGCCGCCTTGCTCAAGACCCGTGTTGGACAAATCGTTCGGTCAGTAAATCTCAGGGTGACAGTCACATTAGCCTGAAGGGGGCGATGTTGTTGTGACGTCCTTTGCAGCATGTTTCAGTCTGACATGAGTAAACTTGAACTGAATCAAAATGAACTTCCTCTTACCACTCTATATCGCTTTTCATCCCTCTCTCCTCTCGTCAACAGCTCCTCCCATTCTTCCTCTCGCCGCTTTATTATAACGCCCCCCCCAACCCCCACCCCCATCTCTTCTCGTCCCCGTCGCTCTTTTTAGGAAACGCTGCACGCCATTCTCCAGCCACTCTTCTTCCATTTACTGCCTCCTTTATTCACTCCTCTTCCACTCTCACTCGCTTTAACAATCTGGTTCTCTCGCTCTCTCCCCCCCGTTCACTCCCACATTCCCTCCGTCTATTCGCCAACTATTCTTCCCCTACCTCGCTCCGTGTCCCCGGCTGGCTAACGGAGCGTGAGATTGGCTAATTAACGGCTGCCTGTCGGCCTTGGAAAGACAGCTGGGTAATTTGGTGCGAGGAGGTGGAGAGGGGAGGTGCGAGGAGAGGGTGAGGAGGAAATGAGGGGTAGTGGAGGAGAAGGAGGAGAAAGATTTGGACATATTGTTATATTTACCATAAGATTTATGTTTGCCAGTTGTTTGTCACTTGCTCCTCTCTACCTTTAAAAAGAGCTCCTCATTAACTCGTCATTAACTCCCCATATAGTTCAAGCCTCAGCAGCAGCAGCAGGGCATGCTGGGATACGAGGTGATGCAGGTGAAACTTAAGTGGCAGAGCTTTAATTATTCAAATCTACATGAATCAGATGTCAACAAAAATGATTGTGTCATGACATGACTTTTTTTCGGTTTCCACCAAGACGGGATCCAAGATGTGACTCAGCAATTCTTCAGAAAATCCAAGTGGTTTTCTGGGAAAGATTCCCACAGGGTGCTGAACTCTGTTTGCGTGTGTGTGTGTGTGTGTG
>JAFBJT010109321.1:2888-28113 GCA_016785325.1 Chascanopsetta lugubris
ACACACACACACACACACACACACACACACACACACACACACACACACACACACACACACACACACACACGTTATTTCACTCTCATAACACTACAACACAGAAAACACCACAAACACACCCTGTCCCTCTCTTTCCCTCCTGTTTGGATGAAGCCCATCCACCCGGACCTGTTTTTGACCCCACTGTCCACTGTGCGCGAGTGAGCGGCATCTGATTTCCATGACAACCGTGAAGGATCACGATGTCACCTCCAGAGCGTCTATTAAATGACGGGTTTAGCTCGTGGCAACACTCGCGCGCGCACACACACACACACACACACACACACGCGCGATATATGAAAAGCTGCACGTGGACACAGCAACAGGTTAGAAGAAAAAAGGACGAGTGCATTCGGTGTAAAATAAGGTGATCGGAACACAGACTCGTGTGGAGCTGTGCGTAAACGTCCTGTCAGAGCCGATGTGACCGGTGCGCTCATTCATTCATCCATCCACACCCACTGTACTCACTGGTTTGCTGTAGCGGTTCCGTCTTTACATGTAGTAATAACCTCGCGTGGAGTATCCCAGGTCCATCCGGAATAATCACCAAGAGTGTCAACAAATGTAAAGTCAATAAAAATAAAAATAAAAATAACTCTTAGTATTATTAGAGATCGGTAGCAAAACAGTTCTTCTTTTCTCGCAAAGTAAAAAAAAAAAAAATTAAAACGTTCAAAAATAAAAAGTAATAATAATAATAATCAAAAAAAGAATGATTTCAAAAGTCCCGAGTGTGTGTGTGGTGTGTGTCTGCGTCCGTTCCCGCGAGCGGAGTAGTTGTGTCAGTGTGTGCCGGTGCTTTGCGAAGTGTCGAGAGTTTGTAACGCGACTTTGTTATTGTCTGCGCTCCGTCTGAGCTCAGGGAGAAAGTCAAATAGTGCATTTATGTGGGCTCTGCCTCGCTCTGCCTCCACACAGGCTGCTGGTATGCGCTACGTCAATGTGACGCCATGGGAGAGGTGACGTCACTCGGGCTAGAGCTCCCCCTCCCTCTCTCTCTCTCTCGCTCTCTCTCTCTCTCCGTACAGTATATCATAAGCCTCGCGCACCGTGCCAGAGAGAGCGAGCGAGCGAGAGAGAGAGAGATTGGTTTTATGGTTGTAGGGGAGGGACCAGGGGAGGATCCTGTGGGTGAACATCAACACACCACATGGTTACTTCATGCCGGCGTCAACTGCACTGCACAGCTTTCACAATCTAATGTTGTGCTTACATAGCAAGTTTTCGTATTTTACTTTGACATCAGTGATGGTTACTCTGGTGAAGCTCTATACATTCTATTCTATTTGTCTATCAATTCACACACTATCTATCTATCTATCTATCTATCTATCTATCTGACCTACTGACCTACCATTTGCTCAAGTGACATATAATATAAGATAATGAATTAAACTGTTATTTATCAAAAATAGAATTAGAATTGTGTCACATCGTTTATGGCTGTTAGTAACATATGACTCTTTCACATTGTCTTGTCATGTGCAGTATTTTCAGTATAGTTCAATTGACAAGGTATCAGGAATTGTTATAAATGTGATGAAAATCATCTAAATATAATTGAATGTTTTTATTATCAGGTTCTGACAATTGAATAATACCTTACATTTTATTTTTCAGTGTCCAGGCTTATTTTGAACATATGTCACACGAGACGTAGATTAAGCTTGAACACATTCAGAGAGGTTTAGCTTTTTGTTAGTTTTTGTCTGTGAGGTTATATGAAGAACATGGATCAATTGTAAAAGATTCATCTGTCCCTATTGTCCAAAATGGAATATTAAATAACACTACTTATGTTTTCCCTCAGTGTACAATCACCTGAATTAATGATTGTTTTCATTTAGTCCAAAATTAGCCCCACATTAGGAGTGGTATGTTCAAACTAAAAATGGGGTTATAAGTCCTTTACGATAAGAAGTTACTAAATAATTCATAATTTACACATTTAAACTGTAATTGTATTGTTTTCTACAAGTGTACATGCATTACAGGGCAAGGGAAGGGAATATAGAAGTGATTCCTAAAACCAACTCGGCAGAAAAACACGGAGGCGTGCGTCTTCAGCAACCACAGAATTAAAAAACAGTCCCGGGAGCCGCCGAGAACAATAACTCACGTCAACCAATCACGAGGCGCGTACTCTTCACCCAACGTCCCTAATTCTGACCAATGACGAGCTGCGGGAGGCGGGGGCAGCCCTGACGCACTGAGGCTCGTGATTGACGCAAGCTTTGTTGCTAATTTTAGCAGCCGGCGGGCGGAGGCAGAGTTAGATAGCAGAGAGCCCATTCATTCTGCCGGGCCCGACTATTTTAGCGGCGCGATTGTGATCCAGCCAAGCCAAATATAGACGTAGACAGGTATTTTTAGCCGGAGAGCGTGTCCCCGTTTTCATACGCCGAGGCAACCTGAGCGATGTGGGGACAGAGTCGGAGCCGAGCCGCGGTCCACAACAACCGGCACATTCATTGTTAATATGTCGAGTAGCAGCAGGAATAGTTTTACACTCAGCTGATACCGACAGGCAGACACCACCACGATACGAGCCGGAGACCGAGCCCTCCCCGTGTCTCCCTCTCACCGTGGAGAGAGCTTGGGAAAGTTACACACACAACAACATCAACAACAACAACTACAGGTTTGTGATTAGCTTCCCGCTCCCTCCCCAGCTACGAAAACTCTTCTTGTCGCGCTGGAGAACAACATGAATTAGCAAAAGTTCCCCCATCATGACTCACGGGTTCAGTCAAGGTTGTAAAATGTAAAGTATTAAAACAACAACAAATGAGGATGTGTAAGCTGAGTGTGCACCATGGTGTTCACCCATGACGCACTCCTGGGTAAACGTAACCGTCCTTCCTGGGAAATCCCTCCTGTGTGTGTGTGTGTGTGTGTGTATGACACTGAAACAGATTCTATCTGTCAACCTCACACAAGGAAAGCCTCACATCCACCTGCTCTGTTTGTTAGTGTGTGTGTGTGTGTGTGTGTGTGACTGTGCTTCAGTCTATTGTGTGTGAAACACTGTCCCATTGTCAGAACAATACTTCAAACATAGCAAAAGTTAAAAATATACATAGTGCATCCAATGTGCTTGCTTGTACTACGTTGGCCCTTAGAGCTCTAACTTCTATGATTCTAGAAACAAAGTGTAAATACACAAAACCAAGCACTCATGATAAAACAAACCCTTAATTCACAGGATTAACAAGTCACTACCAAACCAAATGCTTAACAGAATACAACACAATCATATCTCAGCCAAAGTTTCACAATTGAATTGACTTCTCAGAACACAACAAAGTAATCGTAACACAAATGCAACACAATCAGAATAGAGCAATTATGTTCTTAAAACACAATCAAAGGCAACACAATCGCAACACAACCAAATGCTCACAGTACCATCCTTGCAGTGCTACATAATGCTCAGGACACAGCCAACACAAACATGCTGTCAGCAGAACCAAATACTTACAACACAACCATGCACCTGAAACACAATCAAATACAAAAGTCACAACACACCCAGCACCTCAATACCTTCTACTTGCTCTGCAACCAAATACTACACAAGCAATTTCCACTGCACAAGCAGGACTCGCAAGACAACCCAATAGAACCCAGCCAAATACTCAAGTGCACAACCACTTCCTAGAACTTCCTAGAATTTCAGTAGTTCAACTGAAATCAGCAATTTGATCCTCGTGTCATTTTTGTCTCCATGTCTCGTGTCAGTATTTGAATATAGACCAAAACCTTGTTTATTCACAAGGACCTGCTTTGACCCTAATGCTCCCTGTATATTTTTGCAATGCTGAAAGGTTAAGCAGTGCCGCCTCCCCCCTCCCCACCCCCCCGCCTCCCCAAAAACAAAAACAAAATCCTAATCGTTTCATGAATTTGTTTGTAGGGTGCTGGTACTGTGACCTTTGATTAACGTTGTGGCCGAGCAGCCTCACTGTGCCAGGATCAGCTGCAGGACGACGTGGATCACATGCCACTACAGACCTCAGACTGCCACAGACCCGGAGCCCTGCATGATTGACAGCGGACACGCGCCCAATTGAATAAAAACACTTGGTGCTCGTGATTCAACTTTTGAACACAATGTAGTCAGTGAGCGGCAGTGATCGTCTGTGTGATGGAGCAGAACCCTCCTCATCGGTGCAGATGCTACAGTGTGACTCTTAGGGACAGTCCTGGCATCCCCACTTTACCTGCAGCACTCTGCTGTGTCCCTTACCTGTCATCTCATTTTCACAGTGACCGAATTCAAACTCTTTGTTTTGGTCCTAAGCATAGACTGCATATAAAGATGGACGTAGCGTCCGTGACGTCGCCTGTTGGTTTCAGCGGAGTGGGAGCTGTGGGTGGGCTCGTGGTGCCGTCAACTCATCCGCGGTACGTAACAGGTCGGCTCGGGTGTCAGTCACGAGACCACGGCCATACGTGCGCGCAATTTCAAACGTCGATAATGTGAAAATAAGCGAGTAAGAAAAAAAATTCGCCCTCCTTACAGTGGTCACGGAAAAAAACCCCTGAATGATTGAGACCAAAAATGAAGTTTGTTCCAGGCTTTAAACATGTTTCATTCAGTTGGTCATTTTAATATGGGAGTCTATGGGGGATTTGGAGTCCCTTTCGGAGTCAGCCCCCAGTAGTTACGCTATGAAGTGCATGTTTTTTCACTTCCTGTTGTGCCTCATCCGTCGGTACCAGAGGTTGTTCCTCGGTCTTAACAGGGGAAAAAAACCCGACAGGCCTCCTCACACAACATCTGAGCTGTTTTTCCTCATGTTTGAATTGTAAAGCAGTGTCAGGGTCATTTCAGGGTGATCTGTCAATGGATCATTATGTGGTGGATGCACGTTCATAATCGTGTTATTGTTGAGAAATATTTCTTATCGGAACGTCTGCTATTGCATTTCAAGTACCTTTATGAGCGTGTCTTAGTCGTGTAGGGTCAACTCCTCTAAGTGAAGCGTCTATGTCTTTGATAATGAAGCATCTCTGCCCGTCATTGCGTCTGTAACTCATCCCTGTTTTTTTCTGTTTCACCTGCCTCTCTCTCTCGCTCTCTCTCCCTCTCTCTTGCGCTCTCTCTCTCTCCCTCCCTCCCTGCCTCCCTCCTTCCCTCTCTCAGGTCGGTCAGGGTATCAGCTCCCTCCGCTGTGACCTCACCATGGTGACGTGTAAATCCAGATTAACCCGCTCTCTTATTCCACCAGACATGGAAGTGATTAGAGATTATGACTGTGTCCTTTTAATAGAATTGGACATGTGGGTAATCAAGTGCGTCCACCAAAGTTGTGTCAGGTGACTCACTCACACACACACACAAACACATACGCACACTCACCCTACGCTAAACCATCACAAATTCATGACTAAGTCCAGGCCTAACCAAGTTATGAAGCAACCATTGAATACTTTCCTTACAGGGACTTTTTTTCCTTTTTCAGCTCTCGGTTTCCTGGCCTCTGATTGGCTCCCAATTTCCTTTCCTGGCTTCTGATTGGCTCTCGGTTTCCTGGCCTCTGATTGGCTCCTGTTTTCTTTTCCTGGCTTCTGATTGGCTCTCGGTTTCCTGGCCTCTGATTGGCTCTCGTTTTCCTTTCCTGGCTTCTGATTGCATGCAAATACAGTTTTCTTCCATTTTATCGAATGTTCTAAACGATGACTCAGCGTTTCAGAGAAGGATTTTCCACTTTGCTCTCACATTTGCATTAAAGTTGTGATCATTACTGTGATGGAAACCTCCTCATGAACTTCTCTCATTGAAAGGCATTTTTTTTAAATTCATGAATCCTCAAACCAGTACCAATCCAATACAATGGACCCATTGTCCAAGTCAGTGGAGACATTTGAATTAAATGATGCCATTGAAAAATGACCGATGTAACTTTACGTTTAGTACAATTGAAAGATATTATCTTTATCTTTTTTTTATATCTTTTTTAGACTGTCTTACCCATGTGTCATCCACCAAGAGAGGCACAAGGTAGTAGTAGTTTTTTTTTTAAATGGCATTTTTCACCCAAATCTTACAGCCTGGATGTTTAGCTGTCTGCAATTACGCTGAATCATCTTAACATGACTTTTTTGGGGCAGCTGATTATGATGATGTGTATGGATTAACAAGATTAACGTGTTTGTTGGCTACAATGACCCATGTCAAGCGTTGTTAGAGCAAGGTGTGTAATGGGGCTTTTGTTATTTTGTCGTCCATGTTAGCGATGGAAAAAAATGAGACAGAAATGTGGTCACAAAAAGGTATTTAACTATTATGTTAAAAAAAGAACGTATTCTTAGAGAGCATCCCTAAGTATGTAACAGTATATTTTGTCCTTGTCTCCTATCATCCATTCATGCTTTGAACAGGCCACATACTGTATCTTTACATATCTTAAATGGAACCTTGATGAACCTTCACCTCACCACACCTTTTTCGAATCGTAAAACAGTTTGCTCTCGCCCCATCAACTTTTCCACTGTTTGGTGCCTTGTATTCTTCCTTCGGCGTGTAACACTGGGTCATCGTCACGCCCTTCGTCTTTGTCTGAACTCCTTGCTATTGTTTCTTGTTATTGCAGGGTGAGGTGTAATTCACACTGAGTTCTGCACTGCAGCCAGTTTGTGCCACATGACAGGAATAGGCGGTTAATTGTGGCTTCAGTGTTTTCTGTCTGACAAATTGAACTCCACAAATCAAACCAATTCTCTTTGTTCTGCTGCTCTTTCAATTGAAGAATCACACTGACATTTTAAGTGTGTCTTCATGACCTGTTGAAACCTCTGCACGCTTGTCACCGTTGTGAGATTTATGGTGGAGGCAGTTATGCCCATGCATTGAAAGGAGCACTTCCGAGGCGCTACCTATGGTGGGGTTGTGGCGCTGCGGCGGCGTGTTCCGGCCTCTTGTACAAAGCTGCCGAGTGTATGGCGGACATAATGCACCGAGACTCTCTGAACTCCGTCTTATCACAAAGCAGAAGTGAAAAGTGATTGTGTCCGTTTGAATGAGCTCTCTATGTCGACGGCCAAGACGCCGGCACTCAGCGCTCTGGTGACACTGGAGAAAGAGGAAAGCAGAGAAAGAGAGAAACAGAGGAAGGCTTTTATCATGGTGTCACCAAATCTGCTCCAACTGTACGTCAGAGTGCAGGAGGATGGGAAGGGGAGGGCGTGCGGGGGAGAGGATTGCTGGCGCAATGGCTGGCCGCTCAATGGCGGCATTCTTCCTCTTCTGTGGGGACAAACACACACACACACACACACACACACACACACACACACACACACACACACACACACAGCACACTGACACACATACACACATCAGGGGATTCCCCCCCTGGGAGTACCCAAGTGAAGTAATACAACCCATCACTGCCTTATCACACCAGTGGCCACAGAAAGGAGAGAGGAGTGTAGAGAGGTGTTTCCATGAACCATGGCGCAGAAGGGGAACTATATATCACTCATGCAGACATTGTGGGCTTCTACGTGATGTTATTGTGATGCATATTCCTCTGTTTAGTTCACACGTGTTTGGGAGCGAGTGTCTTGACAGAGGGAGAGGATGGTAATGCAACAGCTTGTGCGTAATGCTCTGTAGTTTCCCTCCTTTGTTGGGTGGCAGATTTATCACCTTCCTTGTTATCACCCTGCAGTGAAATGTAACTGCATGATTCACAGCTTTGTGTCAAATTTGGAGTGTGTGGGGCCGTACGAGTTAAACCGTGCCCAGTGTTTGTTTTCTTTTTCCTGCGACTGCCTTCCTTTGTTGCACACATTTATATATATATATATATATGACATATTTATGCATGTGTGCGCTGTAATGGCAGTTTTACAAGACCCCCACCCGCGGTCTTCACATTTTCCTTCCGTGTAGAATTTTGAGGAAGATAAAGTCGGCTGCACACATGGGCCCCGTTTAAAGGATCTTCAGGGAACTTTTCAAAAACTTTATAGCGACACTTGTGGCAGTGAAGTGTCAGGCTGCTCATTTGTGCAGCCGTGCTCGCAATTGCCGGTGGCGCTACACCACGTGGAGCGAGAGCTAGCACCTGCGCGCAAGCTCTGACCTGTGGCAGTAGCCAGTAGCTAGTGCTAGTCGTTTCTTTGCGAACTATATTGCTGAGCTATTACACAGTTGTTGGTGTATCAGAGTTAGCTAGCTAGCTTCAAATGCTGCCAACACTTGGGACCATGGTGTATCCAGTGTATGCATCATGGATATCACATAATCGCAGGAATGTCAACCTTTTTTAGTCGTCATAAAACCCTGTTTTGTCTTTGGCATTGAAAAACTTTTTTTTTTTTTTTAAATCAGCAAAATGCAAATTTAAGGAAGAAATCCAGTTTTTGCCGTCAAACCCTCATCTCTGTACATGTGCAGTCGATAATGTTGGAGGCTTGTTCTTCTTGTAGCAGGAGTTCAACGAGTGCATTGTCCTTAAGTGGTTTGACGAGAATCATCTCGCCTCAAAACATCGGCACAGAAATCTGTCCCGAAGCACAAGCGTCTTCAAGCACCTTATGAAACGAACACACACACACACACACACACACACACACACACTCACACAACTGTGAGTGGCAGGTGTGTGTTGGGCAGGATCCAGCATGCGAGATGCTATTTCATTCCATTTTAGAATGGTTATTTCACAGAAGCCACCAATCAGGAGGAAAGTCACGTGTTTCAACATTTTGACTTTTAGTATCAGTTGTATTGTGATTTAATTCAAGAGGGAAACTCAAATGGAAAATCAGGTTTGAGACATGAAGCTGAATCACTTCTTGGTCTAACTGGCTTGGCTCCTTTTAATGCCTATTATTGTGATTATTACATGTTTGTCTACACCCTTCGAACTTAGTTTTACTGGCAGACAAGGCTGATATCTCCATTATTAGCTGGTCTTTAGCTATGTGTCCTCAGGCGGAACAATTGTCAGCAGCAGAATGTAGAATGCCTACAATAGGAATGGAATGGCTTGCATCAGTTGTTCCTTGTTTAATAAGACACTGAAGCTTGGTTTAGTTGTTGATGGATGGGGTTATTAGTCATGTCAGGTGCACACAGACTCTTCACTTCAAGGATGCCACTAACCTTAACCCATGAATGCTTATTTTTTAAATTGTTTATGCCAATGCAACGTACTGTTGTTTGACCCACCTCCTCGTCTGTAGCGTACCAAGTCGTCTCCCTTCCAATGTTCAACCAGGCCTGTGCCTAATCCCCCATCCCTCATCTCCATCAGCGTCCATGCTCTATTAGCAAAGGTTCCCATGATTTCAAGCCCATATTTTGGAAGAATACCGCCATGATATCGTACTTGTCATATCCAAATATCTATTCCTCTTCCTCATTATCATTTCAATTCCCAACCAATGTACCCTTCCGCTCAAGGCCTCAGGCCTCAGTGTGCCCTGTGACTCTAAAGTCTGACTGAACTTAGACATTGAGCTATCGTCTTACTAAATGAGGGAATGGATGGAAATGGTTGGACTCTGACTATCTTGCCTGTATTGCAACATACATTACTTCAAACCCTGCTGATTAGCACGTGTACGCCCGCCACTCTATGGTCACTGCCCTGTGGTGTCTGATTGTCGACAACAACTAATTGTATCAGAGCTGAAGCTACTTTGTTTACAACTTAACTACCAGTGGTGATTATAAGTGTGTGTGGGTGTAATTTGTCAGATGAGTGTGTCGAAATATGTGAGCAGTGGGTGTATGAGTCACCTAGAGTGGGCAGTTGTTTTAAGATGATTTTCTTGGAGATGGTAGAAACAGGATCATGCATTTGTCCAAGTGAGTGTGTGTGTGTGTGTGTGTGTGTGGTTTGAGTTTGAAAATGTCATCACTGCCCCTCTTTAGAGTGTTTAGATTTTAAACAAGTAGAGGAGGAGTAACTAAATATTTGCATGCAAGTCTAAAGATAAACCTAATATAAAGCATGCAGCTGAGGAGGAGGAGCCAGGAATGATGAAGTATATGTGTTTCCTCAATGGATGCAGGAACAACTGTGTATATGCATTTATGGCCTCACTAACTTTTGCAGTTGCACATTAGTAGCTCACACGTCTGGTTTAAGAAGTCACCTCTAACATCTGGCTTGCATGTTGAACACACCTTCATAAGTTCCACCTACGCTCCACCCAGCTATCTGTGAGGACATTTTGCTGAACTGAGTCAGCGTCTTCGTAACGCTTCAAATATTCATCACTGCAGCAGCGTGTTTGTTTATGTGTGTATTCATGTGAATTTCACCCATGCGTTCATCAGGTATATAATGGATGTTCATGTTCAGTATTTGATCGTTTGCTGCGGGTGATTGCAATCTGGGTCATACACCAACCACATGCGTGAACAGAAGCAAACACAAATACACATGCTCACATGCGCACGCACACTCTCTCTCTCTCTCTCTCTCTCTCTCTCTCTCTCTCTCTCTCTCTCTCGCAGAGATAAACAAGTGGTTGCATTTCTGCATGAGTCACACTCGTGGGCAGAGGTGGAAAGTTTCCTTGTTTGGGCGATTCCCCCCTGCTGACACTCCGCTCAGACAGTTCTGCAGATAGTTTTATTTGAAGTATCATGATGTGCTTCTCATCTCAGTATACTCGCAGTGGACATTAGATCCATTCAGCTAATATATGCATCCAAACAACGCCCCCCCTTCCTCTTCCTTTTCGGACAAAGCAAGGAGCTCGTACTTCCAGGGAAGAACCTCCTCTCAGCAGTGACTGGAAAGGGGCTGCTGAGGTGACACGGGCATCTGATTTAGATGCTGAGCAGGTGCCTCCCTTCCACTGGAGGTTTTCCAGGCACGTCCGACCGGTGGGAGGCCCTGAACATGCATGTGTCACCTGCCCTGGGATATCTCAGGGATCGCCAGGAGGAGTCCTAAAAATATTGCAGGGGAGAGGATGGTGTGAATCACTTATCCTGCTGCCTCCATGACCTGACTTTGGATAAGATGTCGGAGAATTTGTCCTAATTAATCTTTTATATCCTGTCCCTCTATTGGTCGTTTTATAACAATGCACAAAACACGTGAGCAGAGGACAGTTGGGCCTCTTTGTTCATTCAACAGGATTATGCCAAAACGACTCGGCCAATCTCCATGAGATTCTGAGGTACGATGCAAAAGCGAGTGCCAAAATATTTATTGGTTTGGATGACTGAACTGTGAAAATCCAAAAAATTCAACAACATCAATCTGTGAAGTTTTGACACTGGTAGTTGCCAAGCTGCAGAAAAAATTAGTTTGTTCTTTTTATAATCACACCTGGGACAACAAGAATGATAACATTATAACTTGATTGGTTTGGACTACAGTTATTCGCCAATTATTTCTGCAATTATTCAAACGCAAAATTACAAGTGTTCATTATGCATTATCTCCAGATTATACGGCCAAGGATCAACAACTCTACAAGAGCAAAACCTCCATTCAGCCTCTCCCTCAAAATGCATGAATGAAATGCTTGCCGTGCGGTGCAGAGAGTCTATCTATGTGTTAATGACACATAATAGGTTCATGCCTCATAAACTGCAGGTATTTGCAGCATTGCTCAGAGGGAGGAACCTGCCTCATCATGTCACTGCCCCTTGGCTGTTGATGAGCACACACCTGTATGTATTGCATGTGGACACTTGCATGTGACATATGAGTTTACAATTTTTTACAAGGTGACTCATTAAAGAGGATCAATAGTCAAGTGGAGGGGATTAAATAATAGAATGTCACAGTTTCTCCTCATGACAAATTCATAAATATAGTAGTATGATGGTTGACTCACCATGATGACCTTTGGGGAAACACCATGATTGCAATTGTTTATTTTTATTTTTTTTCAGTTTTTGTCAGTTCAAAATAGAAAAAAAAGAAATGATGCTACCAGAGTTTACACATCTACATATAAATCAAATATTGTTAAACATTGTACATTACAAAGCTCCAGTCAAATGTCTTTATCTTTCAATAGGCCACAGTCTGCAGGAAAATACATTTTCCTTAACATTTCCAATTGTAAGATACATTTCCAAATCTGAAAAACTGAAGCAATCATAATAATTATTTGTCTCAATACTGAACAAATGTGAATAAGTCATATTAAATATGTATGTTTTGTAACATAAGTACCTCATTATTCAATTAATCACAATTTAGTTTTATGATTTAACAAAGGAAACAGAGATTTTGTCGACACCAGAAACAAAACAGCTGTTTTTAATCACATTTTGACAAAGTGACCGTCAGTTCCTTTGTGCTTTTCCTTGTTGGATTGTTTTCACTGAGTAGAAACTAAAAATGATCGCGTGATATTCTCTATCAGCTTCATGAGAAGATTTGTCTTGATTGATGTTGGCTACATCTCGACGTCTCGACCTTTCTCTTCCAAAAGGTTTACTGGTATGATTCATGCCATTGTAATTCTGACCTTTAAAATTTCAACTCCTTCTCATGACTGAAACCCAGCGCCGCACAGTCCAGCTACCTGTCTGAATGTAACGTAAGTTTCATGTGGCGCATTCCGGCTTCTGCGTGGGCATCCGTTCCCGCTAATCCCAACGTACTTGTTAGTGCCACGGTGCCATATTCCCAGAAGTCTTTGGTGTGCACTGAGAGACACTCCCTTCAATTTCCATTGAAAGAATTCCTCGAATGATAGAGGATAATGGAGACTTCCTTGCTGATGCTCGGCCAGCCGCATACCTGAAGAGCAGCTATTTACGCATGCCGCTCCCTGTGATCAGAAGTGCTGACTTGTTGTGGGGGAGTGAAGTTCCCAAAAATGATCAAATAATGTCATGCTGATGTAAGCAAGCAGATGGAATCCCAGAATATGGTGTAACGTGTCGGGAATATTGGAATATTAAAAATCTGTGTCAAGCACCCACGTACAGATGCAACAACCGACAATTATATGTTTAAAAAAATCTTTTCACATAATCTGAAGACTGAGATTTTCCACTCACCGCATTCCTCCACCCTTACTCGACTTGCTTGATAACAGAGATCCATTCGAACTGTGGCTTTGGATACAATATATCAGTGGTATAATGCAGTTTTCCTGCATCCATGATGTCATCATGATACTTCATGATGTGAAACACGGATCAAACATGGAGCGTCTTACATGTCTTTGAAAGAAGAGAATGACCCGTCAGTAACAGCTGTTTTATTGTAAAATGCACCATCCCCCGATTTCCACCAGTGATTTTATTCACGCAGCATCACTTCATCATTATGGATGAATTATTATAATTTGTTATGATTTTGTTTTTGGTGGTGAATGTGAAGGAACAACCGAATTTGAATTTGAACAACAGTCATTTGATTTAAATTTGAAAAAGAAATTGGGAGGCTTACAGACGACTCGATGTATATGAGCATTTCAATTAAAACGGAGGCAATTTATTGACTTGAATTTCCTAGTTCTTTCTCAATATACATGTCCAATTATGCAGCTTCTTGTTGCACGTAGAGCAACATGTCCTTCCAGCTCTGCAGTGTAATTGCAGGCGCCATAGGGATCAGACATGAAAAGGACTATTACTAAGATATTTGCAAATGAAGTAAACCTGTTTTCCTCTCAACTTTCACCTGCACCTGTGACACCGTGTGACTAAAACAAAAGAAGGCCTTTATTTGTGCCACATGTAACATGTGGCACGCTCAGCAAACTGAATGTGAACCATAGCTGGTTCATGTTGGTGCACGGTGGTGTGGTATTGCTTTTGTCCAAATGCCACCAACAACTTTGCCATGTGAGCAGTCCCCCCCCCCACTTCTCCTCCCTCTATAAGTGACTAATCTGACAACTTACTCACTGGATGTAATTCACCTCCATCAACTAATGCTGTTCGACGAATGCTGTGTTTTCTAAAGGTTTGCTCAGTTCGCTTGTGTTTGTGTGTCTGCCAGATAAATTCTCACCCGCTGTCATTCCTTTGGAAACCCTCAATCAATGAGTGACTGAGGGCACATTAGAGAAATAAGGATAGTTTTGCGTTCGTACAAAGGCGGACATTGTAACTTTAGATCAGACTGTGACCACAGAGTAATCAGTTCTGTTCTCAGCATTCACACAATAGTAGATGTCCAACATGTTGAACATCATAAACGCATTTACAGCTTGAAGGAATACTTCTCCAATGAGGAATGTTGGAGTTTGCCAAAGAGGGAACAAACACTTTACATTCATGGAAATATTCTACTTATCTAGAACTAATGGATACGTCAACATATTTAGATTCTAATCAAGTGGCTGTGGAGCCAGTTGAATGATTAATTTCAAATCAAAGAGGCGTTTGTTTTCCCATTTCACTTTGACACGGCAGAAATTCTGCCCTCCACATGTGGGCAGATACGACCAACCTGAAAATCAATGTACTTTTCAAATCCCAGTCATTCTGCGGAGACTCCAGATTACTGCAAATACCCAAACTGTCATTGGACGGTCCTCTCTGGATCTTCTGTCAGGGTGTAGCTCGGCGTCATTCGGCAAGGTGGAGGCCGATCACGTGCGAGCGCGCCTCTTTGAAGCATGGAAGCTGTTTAGTAATCTTAGCAATCAGCAGAAAGCAATTAGAGATTATACAACTTGATGGAGCGGCCAATTAGCATGTGATTTCTCATAAACGCGTAAATCCACCGCGCCACCACTGACTTAAGCGAGGGTGTCATCGCACATTACATCTTGTTAGTCAAATTTGATACACCACCATTTGTGGTCAAGGGGAATGTGAAGTGAGTCACCATCTTACTCATGTGTGCTCTTGTACAACACGGTTACGTAAACATGGTTGGACAGTGCCACCGCGGCACCTTCACTCTGCAGTCTGTATTTACACGCGCTGTCATTAAGATACTTCAGCCAAACCAGACTGGGGTCAACAGCGTGACCTCGTGACCTCACACTGACTCAGCCAATGTCAATACCCGCCCCCCCCCCCCCCCTTTTCAATGAGTCTGCTACACTCTCTCTGCCCTCCTGCCGTCCCTTGTTACAGTTTCCCCTCTTTTTGCCCTCACTCACTCCTTCCTCTCCTCCCTCTTTCCTCTCTTCCATCCCTTCTTGGGTTCCTTCTCTCCATGAGGAAGGAACTTCCACTGCAGCTTCTGTCCAGGAACAGAACAGGCTTCCACTGTGGAAACACAGCTGCATAACACTATACTGCGATCTGCTTTCCACACCTGGCAGAGGCGGGGGGAGCTTTGTGTCACTACTCACACACACACACACACACACACACTTAACACACTGACACACAGTCACACACACACACACACACACACACACACAAATAGAAAGTGTGCGCAAACGTGCACATTAATCTCTCTTTTATATCCACACCTGGGGCGTTTTTCTTTTTGTCGTGTCGTTCGCGTCGTTTGTTTTTCTTTTACACGATAACTCGACCCCACACCTCTGTGACTTTAGAGAGAGATCCACCTTTTATCTGCCCGTCCATCAGGAGCGGCACTCCCATTCAAAGCACACACTGTAACGTGGAGACCACGGCAGCGAGGACTGCGGCATGCAAAGCGCACGTCTATATCTGTCACCACGTGCGTGTTGTTTTGGATCTTCTCCTGAAAGACGGCTGCTATAATTGGCCACTTATCAGCATTAATGCATAGAAACGACACACAGACAGTGAGGGGATTTAGAAAGAACACACACGTGCTCCCACCACTGGGGAACACAGGACGTTTCGTCATATGCAAAGCAGACAGGAATAGAAGTGGATGGTGGGGGGAAACCACAGTGACGGAAGCAGTAGCCACTCCCTCATCAGTGGCCGTGAACTGTTGTAACCTGACATTCAGTCTGTAGAGGTTTGTGCTCGTTCACCTAGTAGAGATATGCTCCTTGGGTGATCCAGGTACAAGTGTGAACCCACAAGACGCACTTAGATCGAATTACCCGGCTTAAGATCAGAGGTTTCCTCAGACGCATGTGGAGAAGTTCTTGGTAATGAGAAGAAAATATGTCCAGGTCCACATCAAAGAGTTGTTCTCTCAGCTAATCGTCTTTGTTCACAGATGTACAGTGAATCCTGCACCATTAGATCGTTTCTGCAGTCATGTAAGCAAGTGTCAGCCATTATGCCTGAAGACTATGAGAACATTACATTACAAGAACGTCTGACTGCTTGGATGGAGTTGCCTGGAACTTGTAAAGTAGATGGACCCATGCTTCATTATTTTGCATTCTCCATCTTTGTCTTTCAAATCAACCTAACTTTTTGTTAAGGTTCAAACCAAGTGAAACTAATGGACAAGATTCAAACCAAAAATAGGAGTAGTGAGTATAAATCACGCGAGCCATTGGTTTGGATTGCAAAGAAGAGTTTGGACTTTCAGACCTGCAGGAGATTGAGACCTTATTCAAGAAAAAAAAAAAAAAATGAGACAGGATTGCTTATAGTCTTAAGAAATGAATTAAGAATTAAGAAAATGAACCAATTTGTTCACTTTTCTTCATTCTAATGCAAATACTTACGAATTTTCCATTTCTCTTTATCAAAACAATTGACAACTTAAACTGCTGAGTTAGGGACAGACACCGACTGCCTGTTAACCAGCAGTTGTTGTCCAGGGACACAAAAGTCTTAAATTGACTCTATAACTTTAGATATGGAAACCAAACCTTCATTGGGACCATGATGCAGACTCCCAGGTTTGAAATTGCTCTTACTGGAGAAGTACGTACATAGTCGCTTGTTACAAACAACAAAACATTTGGTCTTTGCAAGTGGAAATGATGAAGGTGTTGATTTGCATCCATGCGGAAGTGAGATCCAATCATGAGTCGTCACCAGAGACTCAACGGCAACGGCAGGTGTGAACTGAAGTTGACTCCTTAACCGATGGTGAGGACGGGTCTGAACGGGACCTTTGTGTTCCTGTGTGTTCCTGTGTGTGTGTGTGTGTGTGTGTGTTTGAACAGTGCATGGCTCTCAAAGATGCTTTTCCATAGTCAATTCATTCTCTCTCTCCATGAACATATCTGCTCTTTACATAAGTTATGCCTGCAATTACATAATTCTTGGCTCTTTTCTTTGACGTTGTGTGTGTGTGTCTGGAAAGCTGGTGGAGCTGCACATTTGTGATCACTTGTGTGCGTGTGTGTGTGTGTGTGTGTGTGTGTGTGTGTGTGTGTGTGTGTGTGCGTGTGTCCATGACACCTTGGAAGCTCTTCTGGACTCAGCAGTGGAAATGCTCCTCTGTCCCACTCTGCTGTGGGGACCAGGGTTGAGGGCGGTGGATGGATGAATAGATGGATGGATGAATGGGTGGATCATAGAATGGATGAATGGAAGAGTTGTAGGAAAAGGAACTGTTCAACTTTGGCACCGTGAGAGCGACAGTGGCAAAGTAAGAATAGGAAAGTTGGAATTAGTCCCATCTTATATAAACCAGACCTCCTCTGTTGTTACTGGGCTTTGTGGTTTCAACTCGATGTGACAGACGTGTGTTTTATCGGTTTGTTATCTCTCTATCTTTTGTTGTTTTTAGCTGTTTATCTGAATGTGTAGCTACCATGTAACTCTTCATCACCTTTTGCAACATACTGAACTTCTTTATGGTCAACTAAGATATATGAATAATGAATTTTGAAGTATGTCGGAGGACCTTGTTGCCTTTTGATGATTGAAAATCAAAAGAGGTTGAGGTTTATTTGTTAGGGTTCACTGTAAAAGAAAAAAAGGTTAAAGAAAGGGTAAAGAAAACAGCAATTCAGTTTCATATTAAATGTCAGCCAAGGGAAATGGAAAATGACTCTTTCAAAAATGTGAATTTGTCTTTCTAACAATTTCTAGTAGCGATGATTCATTTTACGTCTCCTTCGTTTGACTGTTGTACCAAAAAGAGGTCAAAGTTTTACCTGAGTCAGTGACATTCCAACACGTACAACCTGGATTGATATAACATGTGGAGCCGCCATTAACAGCTCCCACCACATTTGATCCCTTGACTTTCGTGATCCTCAGACCTTCCATCCAGTGTTGTTGATATTTGCGATAATTACGAACAAGTCTACACAGCTATTTGCCGGATTTGAACCAGTGTTTATTGCCATACTTTAAATCTAGTGTATTCTTCTTTATTTGCTCTTGACCTTTTTATAATTAAGCTTTGGGACAAATACATGTTGATAATCCTCAGCTGTAGCTTGTGTTTGGTGCTCAGAGAGCAGATGTTTATGGCTGGTTTTGCGATACCATAGGAAAACTTGTTCTATTTGAATAAACAGCCGGGCCGCAATTTTTCAGTGGTTTGGTAATGAAAGGTCAGAGCAAATGTGAAACAAATCCATTGATGAATATAACCTTCATGAAAGCTATTTTCCCACCTCGATGGACGGCACATGAAAAATAGCCTATTTCTGTTGTAATCATGTATTTGTAATGCGCCTCAGAGACCGGTTTCACTGCATTTGCAATAAATCATCGACCGCTAAAATTCCTCTTCAGTCCTATGACTAAAACTACGATCTCCACACTCCCAACACACTGTGGGTGTTAATCATTTTCCGACATCTCAGTGTCAACGCTTTTATTCAGTGTTTTGACGCGACCACCTTCAGGTGGCATCGCGGGAAGCCTCGTTTCACGCTGCGCGGCGGTGGAGGTTTGACTGCTGCGGTAACACGAGCTGGTTCACCGTAAGCCCCTGTCCGACGGGGGGCTCCTCTGCTGCTCTGCGCCACACTAATGCAGCCCTGAGTTATTGGAGTGTCTGCGCCGTCCTCGTCTTCTCCTTCCCACCGTGCATTAGATAGGAATTCATCTTGAGTGTGTGTATGCATGCGTGTCTGACTTGTAGTGGAAACTCTTTGGGAATCTGTGCCGTGGAATGTCTGGGCAGGATTCCCTGGTTTCCCCAGTGGAGTGGACCATTCACACACACACACACACACACACACACACACGCACACACAGAGCTAGCTGCACGCAGCATGAACACGTAGCACAGCATGGAAACACAGGTTCGGTCTGCGAGTGTGCTCTTCATCTCGCCGCTCGAGATCTTTGTTCTGGGAAACTCGGTCGCACAGTTTGATTTAGCTGTTACAGGGGACGTGTTTCCAAATCTCCGAACATAAAGTGGCTCTGTCTGTCTGGGTCTGTCCTCTCTCTCTGTCTGACTTGTGACTCCTTCACTCTCACTTTCTCTGACTTCTCCCTCTCTCTTCCTCTTCCTCCCCTTCCCTGGAATGTAACTTCAGCTCCTGACCTCGTGATTCATCTCTCCCACGCTGACCACACCAGAGCTGAGTGTGTGATGCAGACGCAGTGCTGACCTAGACTCTCGTACGGCACACACACACACACACACACACACACACACACACACACACACTCACACACACATCCATGCGCTGTTGCGTCACTCTGCTGTGGTGTGGCCTGTAACTGCTAGACAGCTGTTCCTGCTTAGCTGTCATATCAGCCATGATGTCAGAGCTTTGTTGTGTGTGATGGCCTGACGTCTGAGTGTGTCCCGCGTCTGTGGGAGACACTGTGTGGGAGACACTGTGTGGGAGACACTGTGTGGGAGACTGTCGCTCTTTGTGCCACAGAGAGTCGCGCTGGCCGACCAAACGGCCGGCTCCTTCGCGACCCCGCGACCCCTTGAGCAGAACACTCGCGCCTTTCTTGCCGCCACAGTGTGAAAATCTGTTATGCCTCTGTCCCAGCGTCCGCTTCCACCGCTACAGATACACTGGTGACCCCCGGAACTCGCGTGGGCAAGTTCAACCCACGGATGTTTGAAGCTTGAAGAAATGACGGTTGTTCAATCATTGGACGGTCGAACGTAGTGACACAGCTGCCGTGAAGTACAACGGCCAGCAGCTGTGCGACGGCGTCAGGGCCGACGGCACTCGTTGAGTCCACTCCCTTCGTTCGAGGCTGTCGCTGACGATACACACACCATGCAGCTCGGTCGGCAGCAGGTCGGCAGCGCTGGGAAAATGGACGCGTCGGGTTTGTCCTTTTCGCACCTTGTCTGGTCCGGACCTCAAGAGTTTTCGGTTTAGCCTGAAGTAGAACGAGAGTCGGAAACGGTGCCTCAGTCCAACGAAGGAATCGAAGCCTTGCCAGATCAAACTGAACCACTGGATTGGATCACGTGTTGTGTAATTGAATCGTAGTCACTCCTGCATCGTGACGGCAGGAAGTCTACTTAAGATTCATATATAGAGGTTTGTATTAAAGGTGCAGTGTGTAAGATTTCTTTCCCCCAGTTTTTGTCTCTTGGATTACAAATCAATGATATACTGATATTTTTACAAATATATAATCAACTCAATGTATGACTTGCTTTAACACGAGCCCTTTATTGTATATTTATATCAGGCTGGCGTGTTGGTGGTCTCCCTACGGCGGCCGCCTTCACTTAAAGGTACAATGTGAAGGATTTAATCTAGTGGTAAAGGTTTTGTTTTTTTTGCAGCTGAATACTCCTCACCCTTCCCTTAATTCCATGCATCGGAGAAATGCATGGTGGCCTTCAAGAACTTTGAAACACTTTTACAGTTTGGATATTTCAAAAACATGAGTAGTATTTCCTGCGGCAACAAGAGCTGGTTTCACCAAAAACAAATGTTATGTTCTCTGAAGAAATGGGTCGGGAAGAAAAGTGTGTCATTCATTTATTTAAAAAAAGACGATGATATTATTGACCAATCATGGTCACCATGGTGAAGTCCTGCTAAAAATTGCCATGACAACTCAAACCATCTACAGCCATGTAGTGAGCCAAAACACGTAACTGTCTCCTACGCATCAACAACATTCACACATGCGTTCACACAACAGGCCTGTGCCCACACACACTCTCACGCACACGCTCACACACACACACGCATGCACAAGCATGAATGACATCGTCAAAATAGATTTCGATAAGGATGTGGTGAATGATGAAGATGTTTACACTGTTCAGGCTTAAAGAATGAAATAAAAAGAGTTTTCATCTAAAAACCAATCTCTTTGAAAGAGAGGAATTATTATCGTGTGCCTGAAGGTGTCGATGTCCTGAGGGCTCTTACCACCAGCTCATCCAGTCACCTTTACACACACACACACACACACACACACACACACACACACTGCTCTATGGTTGTGATAGAAGCCCCCCCTTCCCCTCCGTGTTCCTGTATCTGACCCATTTTCCTGTGCAGGCTGAAGACGCGAGTGAGTGTAGCGCTGCCACCCACCCTCCCCTCCTTGTTTCCACCGGGGTGGAAAACACTCGTGGAGTGGGAAAAAAGGAGGGGAGTGGGAGGACAGGGGCAGTGGAAGATGAATTTAAGGGGGGAGGAAAGTATTGGGGTGAATGAGTGCGTCCATTAACCCTCCCAGAGGAACACCCCAGGGGTGCCAAGGGATTGGCGCATGTGCTCGGCGCACGGTGTGTGTGTGTGTGTGTGTGTGTGTGTGTGTGTGTGTGTTTGCTCGTGTTAGTTTTTGTGCTTGTTTCTGAGAAGAATTTCATTGAATTCTTCATAGAAAGCCTCTTCATGCTCAAACCCTTTGTTGTGCTGCACGAGGGTTCATTTGGTGTTATGTTATTTATTTATTTATTACATTTATAATTCAAACCAAAGATTTAAAAGTCTGGCAACCAGCGGAACAGAAAACTGAAAATGAATGGCAGACAAGGCTTCGACAATGGCTTTTAGTGTTTTATTATGCGTAAAGATTCCAACGCTTAGTCCTTCATTAGTGTCATTGAATGAGTCCCTCATAGATTCATTAATTGGATTAATTGACTTGATTAATTCACAAGTGTCTTTCAAGCTCACACTTTCTCTCAAATTCAAGCTGAGATTAGTTTGTGAGAAACACAAAAGTATTTTCACCAGAGCTGAGGAAGCTATTTTAGAGTTGGCTGCATGTTTCTGTGAATTCATGCTGACAATTGTAATTGATGGAACGTCTGTCTTCACGTCAACTTTAAGTCGTCTGAGCCTTCGTTATTCATTGAATCACTTCACATTCATTTATTCATGCTTTTAAAAAAAACTCCCTTCATTAAAATCTAATGATATCAAGTGGGCTCATATCTTGAAGTTTGAGTGGAAAATGAAAAACAGACTGGGTTCCGCCCACATTTCTTCACACCAGAACTGACGGCAGTGATACTCACTCAGCTCCGTGGGCACTGAGGTCTCAACAGCAGGACTGATGTGACCCCCCCCTCCCCCCCACCCCCCTTCCCCCCCCCCCCCCCACTGGCCCCCCCGCTCACAACAGTGTGAACAGGTGTGTGGTCCAGTGATCAGGGCAGTGACAAGGTCGCCCACTCGAGTCTCACTTGTCGGTTTCATCCTGTCACCATGTGATGTAAATGGAAGTGAGAACACCCACACACACTCCTGACACCATCATATGACATCAGTATTACAATGACACAGCCTTATCATCACTGGTTCATCTCTGATCGGCTGCTTGATGTTGTTGTTGTTGTTGTGTGTGTGGGTGTGTGTGTGTGTGTGTGTGTGAGCACACCTTGTGACCTTAGATGTGACATGTTTGTGATTTTGATGTTTGATGAAGTGCAGGCTGGACAAACATCGAACACATATGATGGTTTTATTTTGTTACTGACAAAATTGTCAGATCCACAACAGCTACACGACTGTGTGGGTGTTGAAAGAGTGTGCACTTTCACTGGTTGTGTGTGTGTGTGTGTGTGTGTGTGTGTGTGTGTGTGTGTGATTTCATGTGCTAATCCTGAAAAGAGAAGTGAAATGGACACACGTTTCTAAATATAGATCTTCCATTGCAACTTCCTCCTTCTGACACACTGTGCACTCACCACTGGAACACAGACATGCATGTAACTTGACAGAGTTTACATTTCCTTATCTGGCATTATGTGGTAACCCGTGTGTGTGTGTGTGTGTGTGTATTTGTGTGTGTACGTGTGCACCTATGTGTGTGTCAGTGGAAAATGGTTTGGTGTGATAGCGCAACATGTGGCCTGGAAAACAAATGTTGCAATCCTAGCTGCAAAAGTTTACCATGTGCGTTCACGTGAGGTAACACATATATGTGTAAGTGTGTGTGTGTGTGTGTGTGTGTGTGTGTGTGTGTGTGTGTGTGTGTGTGTGTGTGTGTGTGTGTGTGTGTGTGTGAGTGTGTGTGAGACAAAGACTGAGTGGAGGAAAGTGGTTTCTCAACACGTGACGTAGGTTTCTGGTGTTTTCCAAACCAGAGAGACGGAACCAGCAGTGACGAGGATGTGACGTCATCATCAGCTTTTCTTTCTCAGTCAAACTGCGGCTGCACATCTCACGCTACCGGTTTGTCACTTTCTCGTTGTCTGTGTTTCCGCTGATGTCGGTGCGTGATGTATCTCTGCAGTGTCAGTCTCTCCGTACACTTCTCTGCCTCTTTCTTTATCTCCTGCCTCCCCTTCTGGTTCCACTGTAGGGGAGTGGGCGTTCACTGTCTGTTTTTTTTATGAATGGGACGTGTTGTTTACTCTCTGACAGAGTTATTTATGTCAGCGCTGATGATGAAGACATACAGTGCGACCACACTTCCTCCTCTCTCGCCTGTCTTCCTTTGATTGGCCAACGCTCTCCGCTGAGTGGTAAAATGCTGTGCGTCTTTGAAGGAGCGTGTGAGAGTGTATTCGTTTTTATTGTGGGTGTTTTTCAGTATGTGTGTGTGTGTGTGTGTGTGTGTGTGTGTGCGTGTGTGTACGTGTATGCAGGCCAGAGAGCTGAGGGGTCTCAGCAGGCGTCTTCTCAGAGATCATTGATAAAAACATCCTGTTTCCAGGGGGAGAGAGAAACAGTTGTATTTTTTTTCCGAGTGATGTCACTCAGCCCACGCCAGAGAGAAATAGAAGTATCTATCTCAAAGTGTGAGTGACAGTGGGAGGCTCACAGCTGATTTACGTGCTTCTTGATATCAGAGAACAGAAATGACAACTCACACGACATAAGAATGAAATATATAACATATATAACACTTGATTACAAAATACATATTTTCTCCCTTGAACATTTAAGGTGGGTGATTGTAAATCTTTGCCAATACTTCACTTTCAATATTTTTTCTACACTTTAGGATGTTCTTATTTCCCAACCACAGATTTGTTTTTCTATATCTGAAAACAAACAGGAGCTCGTCCTCCTTTTAACTTCATCTAAATCTTTAAATTGTTTAATCTTGTCCCCTCTCTTCTCATTCATGATCAGTGAAAGTGCGACTTCCGTCCGTCAGTCTGTATGTTTGAATGCACAGTGAAGTTATGGCACGATAAGGTCATTTTTATTGGACCTCTGTCCCACTTTACAAGCCTGGGAGGAGAATCAATTAAGTGTATGTCTGACTGTGCAACAAGAGCTGGTGATATGCTCCCTCTCACTTTGTTAGTATCGGCCGATTGACCCATGCGTTACGTCACATTCTCAACAATCAACAAACGACTTAGCTATGGTTAACGAGCTCTTTCGGCCGACTCGGCATGATCTGCCTCCCCTCATTTGATATGGAGCATTGTGTACTCGCCATGTCGTTACCGGGTTTTTCTTCTTTGACACATTTCATGCCGCTCCGCCTCCAGGTCAAGGCCCTGAGCGATGGGTGCGGAGTGTGCGCAGAGTGCTGAGGTTAGTTTGTGATGACTGGATGTTCATGGGACCACCACCATTCACATGATCTGGATTATCTGTTCGTCAGACTTCTCTTTAGTACAATTTGTATATGTTTCTTTTAGATTTGCACATACATAGTGATCCACATTAGCTGGAAGATAATGCCGCCCACATACGCACGTGTAAATCTGCCACAGATTAGATAATTCATACACGAGAAACCTGGGATGGTAATTTTTCCGTTGCCGAGCGTCAGAAACAGGTGCAGGAGGCACCAAATTAGCAGTGCAATGTAAACGCACACATAAATTGTGTCAGTGTGCTTTTGTGTGGGAGGAAGAGTGAGGTTCATTTGTGAATGAGCTTATGAGGGAGGGTTTTTAATGAATGTGTAATTAGCGTGCCATAAAGGATCTATGGTAACGAGCCAATATTTTATCGCTGTGTGTATTTGTGTTTATATTGTGTCACCGTGGCTTGAAGAGATTACACCACCACGCTGTGATTTAACAGTGTTTTAGAA
>JAFBJT010109321.1:41813-71236 GCA_016785325.1 Chascanopsetta lugubris
GCTCTGTCTTTTCTTCCGCTTTTTCTCCAAAAGACAAGAAGAGGAGGAGGAGGAGGAAGAGGAGGAGGAGGAGGAGGGGCTCTGTCAGACTATTGTGTTCCTGCAGCCGTGTTAAATAAAGACTTTAGCCACATAGCTGAGAATGACGCCCCGCAGCCACAGATTTCAGTGGGCAGTGTCGGACACGGCCCCCGGTACGAGGGTCTCCTCGGGCTGATCTCGGCAGGGAGCTGAGCCTCGGCTCTTTCACCGGCTAACGTCCCGCCTCATTTTCTGGTACAACGTAAAATCAACACCCTCGTCCTCCGCGCCGAATCCTGTGGAGCCGGCTTATGTCACCTATATCAGGCTTAACCGGAGTGAAGTGTTAAACATTATTTTCCAGGCGAGCGTGTAATCAGGCCATCTGCAGGTCACGAAAAGTCTGAATGGGAACCCAGAGGGCACCAGGCCTCTTCAGTGTATTTCGTTTCAATATGGAGATCCGACACAAACTATAGCTATAATCATGTAGTATAGGTGCTTTTATGAAAGGCATTATAGTGTTTACCACTGTAGTTTAAAACACTGAATAATCTGAAGTACTTTTTGGAAGTAACTACTGATGAAATGAGAAGATCCTTTTTTTTATTATGAAGTAGAGGAAGTGTACTTCGGTAGAGTCATACGAAAGAAACACACAAAGGTATTAGCATCAAAATATGTTTTAAAGTTCCAGATACGAAACAGTCACTAAATACGCTATTGAGGGTTACTTCAAATGACCTATGAGTAATGAATATATTCTCTTCTTATTGACGTAAACATTCTTGGAAGTACTCAGATTCCGCAAAGTAAGCATTTTTTAAACTTCCAAAAAACTATAGAAAATGTCGTTTCTGAAGAAAGGGACCAGAGTGAGTCTAAAAATACTCATGTAAAGTATTATATTGAAGTACGTCATTGTACTAAATATAGTTTTTTACTGCCCCCCCCCCCAACCCCCACCCCCAGTGTTTCTGTCCCGCCTGACACGAGGAGGTGTTGGGAGGGAAGGAGTTAAGTTTGGTTGCTATGCCGTGCACAGAGATCCGTATTATGCAAGCCGTGGAGCACAGACACACACAGAGAGGAAGTGCATTACAGAATGCTGAGCTCAGGGCTTTGGCTCGCCGCCAAGCATACACTCCTGCATGTGCACACGCACTCGCACTCAGCTGAGGGCATACCGATTTTTCCAGCCTCCTCCTCCTCCTCCTCCTCCTCCTCCTCGTGTCAACCTCTCTCTTTCTGTTACGTCAGTAGTTCAGCTGTGGGCCAGGCATGACTGGGGCAGGGCCGTGCAACAGAGAGTGCCATGCATTTCTGAGCGTGTTTGTGTATTTAAAAAAAGACAGGATGTGGACTGGCGGTTGGAGTGGAGTGTGCTACTCTGCTGAACTGTTTTCTCTATTTCTAACCGAGGTTTCGCTCTCAGATTTGGTCTCGTCGGTTTTGTTCTCGCTCGGTTGGTCGTTGACGCCGACACATAAACAGAAAAACACCTCCTCTGTTTACAAGCTTCTTCCACCCAGCAGGGCTGATATGCATCAGCTATGTGGCGTGAGAACATCTTAGCAAAGTGGAAAACAAGGGCCTTTTTCCCTATTGCGTGTACTTTCAAAAGTCTTCTCTCTACCACACACACACACACACACACACACACACACACACACAGGTTCCATGTACCATAGCCCTGGGAGCAGGAGCAGGAGGAGGAGGAGGTGTTCATGGTAAGGTGAGCAGCAGAGGTGTTGTTTCAGGGAAATGAACAGGAAATGAGAATATTACGGTCTGTGCTCTCGGCCTCCCTGCCCTCTCCTGGACTCACTTCCACAGTTTCCAGCCTGTACCGATGTGCGTGGATGTTATGGTTTGAATGGCGAAGGACTAAGAGGGATGGCTCTCTGTGTCTCTGTGCAGGCTTCCACCTCAGCGGCACCGTGAGGGAACCCGCCACGGCCTCGGAGCCCGAGCTGGTCTGCAACGTGAGCGTCAGCTTCGACCGCTGCAAGATCACAGCGGTGACCTGCAGCTGCGGCAACAAGGACATCTTCTACTGCGCCCACGTCGTGGCGCTCTCGTTGTACCGGGTGCGGAGGCCCGAGCAGGTCAAACTGCGGCTGCCCATCTCTGAGACTCTGTTCCAAATGAACAGGGACCAGCTGCAGAAGTTCGTTCAGTACCTGATCACGGTGCATCACACCGAGGTGCTGCCCACGGCGCAGAAGCTGGCCGATGAAATCCTGTCGCAGAACTCGGAGATCAACCAGGTCCACGGTGAGTGGGGGGGCAGGGGGGGGGGGGGGGAGGAGCGGCAGATCAGCCGTGGCGCGAGGGAAGGGGGAGGAGGAAACCAGGTCCACGGTGAGTGGGGGGGGGGGGGGGGGGGGGTGGAGGAGCGGCAGATCAGCCGTGGCGTTGATTTGGGCCACGAGCGACTGACCGAACTCCCTCACCACTGATTGCAGGAGCACCGGATCCGACGGCCGGCGCCAGCGTGGACGATGAGAACTGCTGGCATCTGGACGAGGAGCAGGTGCAGGAGCAGGTGAAGCTCTTCCTCTCGCAGGGCGGGTACCACGGCTCGGGGAAGCAGCTCAACCTACTGTTCAGCAAGGTAACCGCCGTCATCAGAGAGGACGCACGCTCCTCGGGCCCCCCGCAAGCACCACATGCTCCTGTGTGCGACCTTTACCCACCCGCCCCCCCACCCCCCTCTCCCTCTTCCCCCCTCCCCTCCGTCTGTGCAGGTGAGAGAGATGCTGAAGATGAGGGACTCCAACGGAGCGCGCATGTTAACGCTGATCACAGAGCAGTTCATGGGCGACCCCAGACTGGTGCTGTGGAGGCAACAGGGGACCACCATGACTGACAAGTACAGGCAGCTGTGGGATGAACTAGGTACAGTGTGAATAAAAGTGGAGAGACGATGGAACGCGTGTGCGATGTCATGTAAAGAAGGATATGTTCACTTATGTTGAGCCCTTTATATACATGTTAAAAATGTTTACAGTTAAGCCCCGCCCTCACTCCCCATTCCTTCCTTCCTTGATTGTTGCTCTGCATTTCATCACCCTCCTCGTCTCTACGCTGGTCTCCCTCCTCCTCCTCCTCCTCCTCCTCCTCCGTGTCCTCAGTGCAGCTGTAACAAAGAGACAGGGCATGCAGCCTCTCTGCCTGCTCCCGTCCCCTCCCCCCATTCTTCACATTCCCCCATTCACTTCTCTCCGCTCCTCCGTTTTTTCCCCTCGTTCCCCATCCTCATCACTTCAGCTATTTTTTTCTTCTCTTTTATTTTGTCATCTGTCATCTTTTATTTGTCCCCCAACACTGTGCCTTTCTCCCCCCCCCCCCCCCCCCTCCCCCCCCCCCCCCCGTCTGTGCCCGGTGTCATCCTGTGTTGTTCAGCCAGGAGGGGAGGCAGCAAATACAAAGTCCATTCATCATCCAATAAGAAGGATTACTGACATATATTGTGGTAAATGATGAATTATGGGGTTTATTTAAAGCAAACTTTACTGAACATCACTGAGGTATTGAATATAGGTAGTCCTCATTTCAAACCAACTTCCCTTGGTTAGTCTCATACTCTTTTGCAGGTTGAAAACATTAAGAAGTTGGTTCTTGTCCTCGTCCTGACTGAGGACAGTAAACCAGCAAATAACTGAGAAGAAGAACATGCTCATCACTTGTCACCATTTTTTATTACATTCCTAAATCTGGTCCGCTTTTATAATACTTTTAAATTAAAAAAGTACTTTTAAACCAGTGCATGTCGAAGTGTTTTCCTCCAAAAATTGAGTAATACTTTCAAATCAATCAATATCGCAGGTCGCCTCCAACACAAAATACATCTGTGTGTGTGTGTGTGTGTTGTCTTCTTAACCATAAACGTGTGTGTCCATGTTTCAGGCGCTCTGTGGATGTGCATCGTGCTGAATCCCCACTGTAAACCCGAGCAGAAAGCTTTCTGGCTCCGACAGCTTCGCAGGTGGAACAGTGTGGACGTCTGCCCCTTGGAGGACGGTAACCATGGCAGCGAGCTGACCAATCTGACCAACGCTCTGCCCCAGGGCCCTCCCGGAAACCCAGGTGAGATGACACCTGGCCCACGCCAAGATATTTCCTCTCCCAATGATTCTGTTTTCCCCCCAAATCCTCTCCAACATCTCATCTTCCTCCCCATCAGTGCTTTTATACCCGTCTCCTCCTCCTCCTCCTCCTCCTCCTCCTCTGTTCTACATTACATTACATTAACACTGTTGGGTCTCCCTGCTTCACCCTCCCCCCTCTCTTTTAATCAAGTCTCTTTCTATCAATCGCATGCCTGCCCCTGGTTTTACCTTTAAACTGCAGCTCACAATAACACATTTCCACTGGTCTGTTTTCCTGCTGGTGCTTCCATCACTTTTTTTCTTTTGACTGAGAGTTTCAGTTGGTTATTGATAAAGATGTTACGAATGAGTTGTTCCCACTGCCACTTACATTGTTAATGATATTTTTAACCGTGCAGTTTAGCAGCGAATGTACAAACAGCATACACCACTGGTTGATTGTGATACTGAGGTAAACATAAAAGTCTGAGGTGCTCGGATTTGAAAGTATGGTCTGATTTGAGCGAGGTTAGGTTTTAATGGGATGAAAAGAGAGAGAAATGAAATCATTCTGTTTGAGACGGACTCCGTTGACAAACCAGGGAATCAGCAGCTAAATCGCTGGAGCTAACGTCCGCGTGCGCATGTCATGTGACCCACACCCACCATCCTCTCACGGTCTCAGCTGCTCTGTGGCTCCACAGTGGATTTAACAATCTGACTCCCCGCTCCTCCACCCCCTCAGACTCACTCACCCGTCCTCACCGGACCGTGTTCACGCGGGCGATCGAGGCCTGCGACCTGCACTGGCAGGACTCCCACCTGCAGCACATCCTCACGGAGGACCACTACACCAACTACTGTTACCATGACAACCTGGACAGCTCCCTCTTCGATGCGAGAGGGTGGCCCCTGTGGCACGGTGAGATAGTGAGCAAGGCACTCTGTGGTCTGGGGTGAGAAAAGTCAAATCAATAAAAATGTTTTTCCCCCCGTCCGTCCCCGCAGAGCACGTCCCCACCGCCTGCGCCCGCGTCGACGCCCTGAGATCACATGGTTACCCCAAGGAGGCGCTGCGGCTGGCCATCGCCATCGTCAACACACTGAGGAGGCAACAGCAGAAACAGCTGGAGTTCTTCCGCACTCATAAAAAAGGTCTGTTTATACTTTCAGCCATGCATTTTTTTTAGATATATATTTGGATATCATTAAGAATCAGGAGGACATATGGAACCTATTTTACTATGCAATTTCCTATGACATTCATTGTGTGTGTGTGTGTGTGTGTGACAACAGAGCTGCTCCACAAAGGCATTACATCAGTTACCAACATGGAGGGCTGGGTGGGCCACCCGCTGGACCCCATCGGCACACTGTTCAGCACCCTGATGGAGACGGGGCAGGGCAGCGAAGGAGGGCTACTGTTCAACTTCTCAGGTACACACACACACACACACACACACACACACACACACACACATGACCTTCTGACCTTCCCTTGTACCCTCCAAAGTGTATGTACTAACCCTAACCCTGAGGAACAGCACTAAGTCAGTGTTTAACACTGCAGCTACATTAATTCTGCAGCTGTGATTCTTGTTGTCACCGTTGCCCCTCAGGCTCCAATCAGCTGTGATGACACAGACATGCTGATTGGCCGGCACTCATCCTCCAATAACAGCTCATGAATAAGGAATGCAGTGGAGGGGGCGGGGGTGGGGGGGTGTAAAAAACAGTCCAATTAAAAAGTATTAATTATGCAAGGAGCTTAGCCTGACCAATCATAGAGCGCAGTTCTCACTGTGGCCACAAGGGCACAGTCACGTCAGCTAGGCAACATGCTGAAGTCTCTGCACAGGGGAAAGAAAGCAGTGACTTTTCAATTAAGACTCAGCTATTTGTATTTGTGTGTGTGTGTGTGTGTGTGTGTGTGTGTGTGTGTGTGTGTGTGTGTGTGTGCGTGTGTGTGTGTTCATGAGGGACTCTTATCTCTCCGGGGATGAACTGTGAGGTCTGCCAAGGCAACATTAAGCCATTAAAACACATGGTTCTGGTTCCCAGGAGAAAACACAGCATGAAAAAAGGAAGAGCAGAATGAAGGAATAAATCAATAGATCTATCAGTGCTCTGCTCCTCAGTCCACAGCCCGAAGGGAACGTCCCCCCCCCCCTTAGTTATCGCTCGGTCACTCCGCTCCCATCTGATCAGACCCCCAATCTCGTTCCAGCTCTTATTTTATTTATCTAATCTAAACACTTGCATAAAATCGTTGGTTTACTTGATGGGAAGTTAAAGAGACGTGAGGCCCAAGAACTCTTTTATTTATTAAAAGATAAAAGCTGAATTCAGCTCATCGTAATCACACTTAAAGTACAATTGTTTATTCATTTATAAGTTGATCTTCTAATTAAACTAAACCCCCCCCCCAGGCCCACATGGTCCAGGAAGGACGACGGAGCACCCAGCGCTGCGTTTCCTGGAAGAGGGCGAGTCGTTTGTGTCGCTGGCTGTGGAGACTGCTCTGATGGGGCTGGGGCAGCAGAGGGTGATGCCCGACGGCCTCTACGCCCAGGAGAAGGTGTGTCGCAACGAAGAGCAGCTATTGGCCAAGCTCCAGGAAGTGGACTTGGACGACTCGTTGGTGAAAGTCTTTCAGAAACAGGCTGTTTTCCTGCTCGAGGGTGAGGAGTCAGACACTGTCAATCACCTGCTGCTTCTCGATTCTGTCTCGTCACCATCCTGTTATACATTTCCCCAAGTCATTCCTTTCTCCTGATTGTAGCCTCATTCGTCATTTTATACAGACATTGTTATTCATGTATCCTGCTGCCCGAACAACTACCCTGATCTACGAATGAATATCATTTAATGCTGACAAAGCACGAAGTGCAGTCACTGCACAGAGACCGAGACACATTGTGTTGACAAAGTGATTGTGATCCAGTGTCCTGCTGTTGGGAGCATCGTGTTCAATGTTTGGTGTCAGACGCTGAGATATCAGGAAACGCTGAGTCCTCCCACACCTCACTCTCAGACTGATCCTGTGTCTCTGTGTGTGTCCGTCCCGCAGCTGGTCCTTACAGTGGTCTGGGAGAACTGCTCTACAGGGAGAGCGTGCCCATGCACACCTTTGCCAAGTATCTCTTCACCGCGCTGCTACCTCATGAAGCCGAACTGGCGTACAAAATTGCACTGAGGGCCATGAGGTGAGTCTCCAGGAGAGAGAGAGAGAGAAAGAGAGAGAGAGAGAGAGAGAGAGAGAGAGATGCTCCCCGATGTTTTTGTTTTCTGGATGAAGAAGTGAAGAGAGAGTGAGGGCAAACCCTGCCCTTCCACTTTTCACTATGTAAACACTGAAACCAGGATTGCAGATTCAACATCAGCAGCAGCCATCTTGGTTTTCTCAATTCTTTGTAGCGTCGATCGTCAATCCCAGTCATGGTTTCAAATGTGCCCCGCTCTCCGATCCATGGACGGACATGTATCTGAGGCAGAGGAGGACGTCACACTCGTCTGTGGGAGTGAATAGATATGAGGCGGCTGATGGGTCTGTGGAGAAATGGAGGATTTGGGAGCTATCTGGGGCACAGTTTAATGACAAAACCTCCTTTAGTGGAATATTCACTAAATAATTCACCGCTGCTGAAAACCAGTTTCATAAAATGTGTGAATAATAAATACATGCTGTTGCTTCCCTCCTCCTGACCACCACTGGAAACTTGATTTCCTCTCGCCCAAATTAGACCCATTGGATTGTTATAATAATCTTTATCTTTTTTTTGTGTCAACTCTGCAGACTGATATTACAGAGGGAGGAATATTAAACTGGAGCTATCACAATAAATGTAACGGGATATAACGTCTGGAGTGTGTTTGGAGGTAGAAGGAAGTCAGCTGTTATTTTTAAACCCGTCCTTATTAGAGCCCGAGGCAAAGATCCACCTGAGTTTATTTGTGCCGACACACAAAGGAAAGCTATCGATCCATTCTGTAACTGGAGCGTTGCTCTTTAATAACTTCTTCACCTCCATGAGATGTTCTGTGGGAGTGGACGGATCACTTTCAGTCTGATTACGTCTCTTTGTCTGCGTCTCATTCCGCTTCCCCCTCTCCGCTCAGATTGCCGGTCCTGGAGTCCGCGGCCTCATCCGGGGACTTGTCTCGTCCTCACCACATCGTGTCGGTGGTGCCCAACCGTTACCCTCGCTGGTTCACACTCAGCCACATAGAGACCCAACAGTGTGAACTGGCCTCCACCATGCTCACTGCTGCTAAAGGTGCAACCCGAACCATTCGACCGGGCTGTTTTCTGTTTGTGTGTCAGTGACTGAAATGTAACTTTTATCTGTTTAAAACAGAAAATGTTTGTATCTCGTATTGACTGTGAACCACTACACCTCATCACATCAGTGTATCGTTTCTAATCTGGATATATTCATGACCACCACCTCTCAAAATATCACATAGCCGTGTGTGTGTGTGTGTGTATGTGTCTTGTCTTGTATCAGTGCAAATGTTTGCCATTAGTCGTACTTCTTGTTCTATCAACTAATATGATAGTGATTTCTCACTATATTAAATAAACAGTTTTATCCAAAGAAGAAGTAAAGACAGTAAGCACACATACATCATGTCATTGGTGCACAAATCTGCTGTGTGCATGCATTTATATTTGATATCATATTTGTTTTTCCATGTAATACTTATTGGTGTATTTATTTACTTAGTTTTGATGGTTTAGGGTCTGAAGATGTAACGCCTTGGAAATATAAATGTACCATAATGCTGTGATGACCTCTAATACCTGTTGTTGGTGGTTGTCTTTACAGGCGATGCTCGCAGGCTACAAACAGTGTTAGAGTCCATCCAGAAGAACATCCACTCCTCGTCCCACATCTTCAAACTGGCCCAGGACGCCTTCAAAATCGCCACCCTCATGGACAGCCTACCAGACATCACGCTGCTCAAAGTCTCCCTAGAGCTGGGCCTCCAGGTAACACGCACACACACACACACACACACACACACACACACACACACACACACACACACACAGACACTTCATATCCCACAGACTTGGAGCTCACCTCATGTTTCTTGTAGGTGATGAGAATGACTCTGTCGACCTTGAACTGGAGGAGGAGGGAGATGGTACGATGGCTCGTCACTTGCGCCACTGAAGTCGGTGAGTTTGTTTTTGATTTTGACCCTCGAACAGTATATGCCAACAGCAGGGGGCGGGGCCCTCAACTCACACCTGATTGGCCGCTGAAGTACCCCTGAGCAAAGAAAAATACACACAACATTCCACATCCTTCTGGTGTGTTTTCGGTTAAATAGAACCTTCCAGCTTCTGGGGTTTCTGGATATTTGTCTTTCAACAGCCTCATGCAGGGGAATCCAGAGCTCGACGGTCCCTCTCTGGTTGAGGGAGGCGATCAGCAAACATTTACCAGCAACTTAGAAACATGTATGTATGTGGAGGTTGTGGAGAAACACCAGGTCAGTCTTCACAAGACCTTTCAAAGTGGATTTTGAGGCCTCTCAGCGGGAGTGAAGGAATGACTGGCAGTGTGGTAATTATGGAAGATTGTGGGCTCCGGGCTGATTAAGTGGGCAGCGTATGTTTGGACTTGGATACTGAAAACCCAGCGGTTGATTTCCCTGAAGTGGACAGGAAGTGGGGTCCAGAGGAGGGGGGACCCTCCCCCCCAGATGATTTCTTGTGAATGCAGGGCAGTGACAAGGAGCCCCTGTCTCTGTGAGCCCCTTTTGAATGGATTCATTGAGAAGGTGCCAGTGGGTGATGCAGAGTGGGGCCAGGCCACATAATGTCACTGCATTACAAATAGATTATGGAATCAGAGGGTGAAAGGCCATTGTGGCGTCTGTGACGCACTTTGTCGGAATTCAGGAACTTTTTGAATGATTTCGGCGTCAAAGAACTCGAGAGACAACGCTGACCATCTCTGCGACAACAATGAAACTGTCTGTCTGTTTGTTATTCTTTCTATTTCTAGCAACGTGTGCCTGGTTGTGGTTCAGCGTTTCTGGTTTATAAAGTGGACTCCTTGTTTCTGTGCAGGTGTCTTTGCGCTGGACAGCATCATGCAGAGCTGGTTCACCCTCTTCACACCCACCGAAGCCACCAGCGTTGTGGCCAGCACAGTCATGTCCAACAGCACCATCGTCCGCCTCCACCTGGACTGTCACCAGCAGGAGAACCTGGCCAACTCTGCCCGCACCCTGGCCCTGCAGTGCGCCATGAAGGACCCGCAAAACTGTGCCCTGTCGGCGCTGACGCTCTGCGAGAAGGACCACATTGCCTTCGAGACGGCCTACCAGATTGTGCTGGACGCGGCGGCGACGGGAATGAACTACACGCAGCTGTTCACGATAGCGCGCTACATGGAGCACCGCGGTTACCCCATGCGGGCGTACAAGCTCGCGACGTTAGCCATGACCCACCTGAACCTCAGCTACAACCAAGACACGCACCCGGCCATCAACGACGTGCTGTGGGCGTGCGCCCTCAGTCATTCGCTGGGGAAGAACGAGCTGGCAGCCGTCATCCCCCTGGTGGTGAAAAGTGTGAAATGCGCCACCGTCTTGTCGGACATTTTGCGGCGGTGCACGTTAACGACGCCGGGCATGGTGGCGCTGCACAGTCGCAGGAACTCCGGGAAGCTGATGTCTCTGGACAAGGCTCCGCTCAGGCAGCTACTGGACGCCACGATCGGGGCCTACATCAACACCACGCACTCGCGGCTGACGCACATCAGCCCACGCCACTATAGCGAGTTCATCGAGTTTCTCAGTAAAGCCAGGGAGACGTTCCTCATGGCGCAGGACGGACACATCCAGTTCACCCAGTTCATAGACAACCTGAAACAGATCTACAAGGGCAAGAAGAAACTCATGATGCTTGTTCGAGAGCGATTCGGTTGAACAAGGATCGTGTGGCTTTTTTTTTTTTTGAAACGAGACTCCTTTTTTATCCTTTTTAACTTGAAGTGAATATCCACTTAAAACCACATTCACACATTCATATTCATGTGATTTGGGACGACTGGGTCGAATGTGAGAATGAACAGAAGGGGTGTCATTTTATGCACATCGCGTCTAAGGTGTGAGGTGTTTTTAAAATGCAGCGTTAATGACAGGAAGTGACTCCAAGGCACACAGTACATTCAAAAACAATTAAAATTGATACCCACACGCATATGATCATATAAAATAGATGAAAGATGGGTCATGTTATAGCACTGTGGATTAACAACCTTTTATTGATACGATTAATTTGTCCATTTGTATTTTAATTTTAATTTCAAAAGCGCCATTCATCATTCAAAGTGTTTATGTTAAGTGGAAAAGTTTGACTTACTATAATGCATTCCAATGCATTTTCTGCCTTTAATTGTGCTTTTAACAAACCTGGTGAATTCCGGATAAAAGGTTCAATTGCCAACTATTTTAATCATCGCTTTTAATTAATTTATTCAATTAGTTGTTGCAGCTTGACTTTGAAAAACGTGAACAGACAATAGTAAAACAGGTCTTGAAACACAATTCTTTCTACCTCCACCAGAGACATAAACATGTCTTTACTGTAACAGCATGAATTGAATTTAGAATTTGGAAATGATCTTTACACACAGAGTATCCCAGTGTCAACTGAGCTCCAATGGCCACAGATCTGACAACAAGAGGAAGCTTCCCCTCCAATCAAACTAGTAGTGACTTGGAGCCACTGAGCAGTTACTTCTCTGTGGAGTGAGATGAATGATCGTTGGACTTCGCACCAGTTGTCGGCCTTAACACTGACAGAGTTTGTTAGTTGGAAATCGAAGGTTGATGTGTCGACGTACATCACAAACGTTTTGTGTTTTTCCCTTTACATGTCTGAAAGTGGGAGAGTGAGAGTTTTACACTGAGTACAAACTATGTTGTATGGTCTGATGGCAAAATGTCCACCTTGCACTTCTCCTGTGTCCCTCTGTCAACACTCACAGCCTCAAAGAGAAAACCCAACGGCTTTAAACCAAATGGATTGAGTCCATCTGAAGTACTGAGTACCTCTTTCTAAGGATCCAGCTTTACCCCCCCCCCCCCCCCCCCCCCCCCCCCCCCCCCCCCCCCCCCCCCCCCCCCCCCCCCCCACACTACACACCCCCCCCCCCCACCCCCCACCCCACCCAACCTCCACCATTACTGCAGAAATCACTGAACACCTCCACGTCCTTGATCTGAATTCATTTGCGGGGATGGATGGGATTATTTTGGGCACGGTTGGCAGTGTTGTCTGAAAAACCTTGGATGTGCTTCGTTTACAGACTCATTTGTTACGGACACGCGGCGGCAGAGCGTCCCGGCGCTCGTTGGCTCGCTCTCGTGGAAACTTTTTGCAAAATGTCAACATACGTTACCATCTCAGGGATTTCTCTTCTAAAAACACACAAGACAAAAAAAGAGAACAAAAGCATTTTAATGTCCTGTATATATGAAAGTATATGTCTGAATATTGAGAAAATGTATATGTGAACTAATTTATGACAGAATATTCTATGTAAGGCACAATACTTGAAGCTGCAGTACTTTGGGTTTTTGAAACGAGGAAAAAAAAAACATATCAGAAGGAATTGAAATCGCTGGCCTTGCATTGTGCCGGGGGGGGTGGGGTTGTACACACACACACACACACACACACACACAACACACAGCTGTGGTGTGGCTCTGCAGACATGTGATGACCTGCTGAGACCCACCACTGTCAGACAGGAAGTGGACATGCAAAAAGTGAATTCTGTACGGAGGATGGTAGAAGTCAGAGAGAGAAAGAGAGGAGCAGTGCTCATCTGTGGACTCGTGTCTCCTCCTGCATTTTACAGCTAATTTCCAGTTTACTTTCCTCATCATTTCCCCCGTTGATCATAATCATTTTCAAAGGAAAGGCCCGTGTCATTTGGTAAAGCTTCACACGAGTCTGTAAATTCCAATTCATTGCCAAAGGAAACTGAAGTTCTAGTCGAGATAGAAATAGGTCCGGAAATAATTCCGGACCTTGAGTCATCACTGTCCCGTCTGACAGAACACTGAAAACCGAAACATTTGACATGTTTGGGACATGAAGAGGAAAGTTCCGAGGAACTGAGCTGTCGAACATGAAACCTGTCCAAAGTAAACTGACAGGAAGTTGCTCTGAACTGTAGGCTCTGACTGTTCCACTCTTTCCTGTGTTTCTCCATGTCTCTGTCGACCTCCTCTCACAGGAACAGCCTTCTTTCTTGCCTTGTCTTAAACGCTTTAAAATAACCAAATGGGGAGTTTCTATAACAACCAAACGTTTGTTTCACCGGTCAGACGATGTCTGCTCACCACCTCTCTGGGCGTGTTTGCGTTGATAGCCGAAGCGTTCGTGTTCCGTTCTGTGCTTTAAAAGCTCATGTTCCTCAGTGTCAGTGTCTCTTTAGAGGTCTGTTAGTAGCTCCTTTTGTTATAGAAGCGTAAACTTACTCCTTTACCTTTTATTTATTAGGTCAACGATTGTACGACCACGTGGACATGCTCATGAAGTTGAAACTAAGATTTGATACACTGATCGATTTATTTATGTAACTAAAATCACTGTTTTATAAACTTGTTGAAGAATCAACATTTTGTTTTTGGATTAAATTAGTTTTTTGACAGCAGCTCATGTTTACTTTTCCCCTGCCTGTTTAAATTGTCTCTCTTTGTTTTTCTTCCATCAGTCACTCGTTGCCTAGCTCCTCCTCCTTCCCGGTGCATCCATTAAACATGTTTAATTCATCCCTAAAGTTGACCGTTTTAACATGGGAGTCTATGGGGATTGACTCACTTTTGGAGTCGGCCTCCAGTGGCCACTGTGTGAACTGCAGGTTCTCCCACCGCCACAGTCCATCACTGTGACAGAGACATAAACACGTCTCAGTGTTCAGTGGGTTCCATGTAAACTGTCGGTGCAGATCAGCGCTCTGGAGGAGGAAGTCATTATTTCTCTTCCTGCTTATTTTTCTCCCCTGCAAAGATAATTTGGGAATTTTAAGCTCTCCTTATCTACTTCCTGTCTCTTGTCTACAGAGAGCAGGGAGCAGGAAGCTATTTAAAAACCGGAAGTTAAGTGGGAAACAAAGGAGCATTAAAGGATGGAAACATGGACCAAACTACGAGTGGGTCATAACTTGTTACTGAATGAATGAATGTCACCTTTCGTTTGGAAATTCCATGTGTCGTCATATTCATGGTTGCTCTCACTCAACTGTTTTTCTTGAAATGTCTGGCATGAGGCGAGAGAACACAGGTCTACTGTGGATGATGTGAAGGTTCCTCTGTAAACAGGATCTGACCCTGGATCAGCGCAGCAGCAGCAGCAGCAGCGGTAGATCACTGCTGCTGTTGCCGCCGCTGCTGCTGCTGCGGAGGCAGAAATACGAGGGCTGCACAAAGCACCTTGGTGAAGATGACTACACTGCGCCAGCCATCCATCACGCTCAGGCCTGTCCTTGGAATATATAATGTCATGATAATCTGATCCAGTATGCAAATGAAGGCACACAGAGGGCTGACTGCAGGGAGAACGGTCCACCTGCCCCACAACACAGTCGCCCTTAACCACTGATCTACAGTCAGATTACCACGGTGACGTCACCAGTGCAAAGACTTGTGCTGACAGTTAATGAGTGTCTCTGCAGGCAGTGTGACCTGCAGGCGCACATAGTGTGCGCTGTGTCATGTCACACCTGTTTACTGTTGCTACAGCATCTTGACCAATAAGATGTAAGTGTCTCTTTATACCTTAGTCTGGTTTCGTCGCAAATACGTGCGGTGCTTCTACTGTTTTCGATTTGTTATGATTCACAGACGTAGGATGTAGATGGTACATGCACATCGGACGGCGTCACACCTCAGCATCACCTCTACATCGACTACAAGAGGAACATCAGGTTCATTGTTCCTCCGTTCTTTTACCTGCACGGCTAAAAAAAAAAAAGCTGTGAAGAGATTTCAAACAGGACCTTTTGTCTCTGCCGTGATGCAATTTATTTATGACCTTTCCTCACAGGATGAAAAACACCGTCAGTCTCTTTTCCCCCGTCACTCTTTCATCTGCGCCACCCAGACTCGGCGTGGGAGCTGTTTTCATTTCCAGTCCCACGGCCCGTAAAGTGAGAAACCTTCATATTTGCAGCTTTAAAGGGAATCCAAAATGTCACAAGCAGAAGCAATTGCTGTCCATTAAGCTTTCATAAATGTCACGGTGAATGAAACAGCCAATGGCAATTAGGTATTTCCTGAAAGGCCAAGTCCTCACTGCAAAATCTGCCTGGCTGAGGCACAGGCAGAGAGCGAAAACAGGAACTCAATCCATCTTATTTTGAAACTTTCATTATTTAAAGATGTACATCCATTGATTCAGCTCCTTCAGCTGCTCGATGTTTTTTAGAGGGAAATATATATATATTTCTTTATATATTGAATGAATTGGTTTTAAAGATTGAAATAAAAAGAGTATTTGGATTTATGAAAATTGCTTTAATCAAAAGTGATTATCCTCAAGACAGAACTTGTACCAGAGGCCAGTAATCAGTGATCAATCAGAGTCTCAATGGGCCGATGAGAATATCCTCTTCTGTCTCTTAGCAACAGAGACGTCCTCACTGCCTGTTGATTGACATTAACAAGTGCTGCTCTCAGTGAAGCTCTCAGGGCCCAGTATTAAGTCCTCTCTTTCCTCTGGAGCCTTTTCACATACGGAATCATTCAGAGGGAGAGGGGCTGTGTTAAGTGTGCACATCACTGGATTCAGAATCATTGTTCTGTGGATTATAGAATAAAGATATAAACACGCTTTATAAAATGAAAGATAATAAAAGTATTTAAATAAATTGATTCAAACCATATAGTGAAAAATACCTCCCTTCACTATCATTTTAATTGGTAATCTAATCTACTTTCAATACGTCATTCAGTGCAACCACGCTGCGCTTCTACCTCCGCGCCGCTTGAGGTGGTAGAAGCGCACAATCGCCACAGGAAGTGGTAGAACGAGTCTCCCTGCCCCCACAAACAATTAGCTCCACCTGTGCGCGTCTTCTGTAACTCCTCCGCGGGCGAGTCTTCTGTGATTGAAGAGGTCAGTAAATGTGAGACTTTTATATTTTTATCATTTCATTTCAAAGATATTTCCTGTGCTGTTGTTAGGCGACATGGTGTGAAAGAGAGTTGAGTTAAAGAGGACGATAGCATTGAAAGGGGAAGCTGTGGTGGTGCCACGCGACGGCCTCAATTGAGATAATGAGCTGGTGTGAACGCCAATGACTTATTGTACATTTGAGTGTTTTATACTCACATTACATGACATCAAATCGTAGACATTGCATTGTGTCAAATAACAGCCTGTCTGAAATAAGTTACAGTGAATTTACTTAAACCATGAAGGAAAACACCTGTAGTACAGTTAATTATTATTTACATGACCTAAAGTTATATATCACTTTTCTGTAATCATTGTCATGCTGTGACTTTTGTTACTTGTTTATTTCACCTTTAATTAAAACCCCATTGATCCTCTCCCTGATGTTTTTGCTCCTGTGTGGTAATATCTTTATTTATTTTTGTTGATGACCAGTGTTGATAATTAAATTCAAATGAATACTTCCATTTCTTGCAGCTGAACATTGTTTACATCCTCATCATGTGATGAATTGTGATTATTCATTCACTCACTGAACAAGGACACTGAGTCGCCCTTTAATGGAGTAAAGAGACCGTCTTCCTTAAAGTCATTATATCTCCTGTTAGGAAGCAGCTCTGTCTGTAACATCACAATCAGCCCTCTACATAACTTCTGACCTCTCTGCAATAATTCCCCACCTCCTGGTGTAAATGTGTAATGTTACCTCCTCCTGTGAGATTTACGATACAGGAAGAAATTAAATGAATTAATACATTCACGTTAATTTATATGCCTTTGTTAAAGCAGAACTTTAACCCGAGGGTGTCTATTGCCATTGAACTCTATTAAAGTGTTGGGGGCAGTTAATTAATGTGCGTTACCAGAGTGGATCTGCTATGTGAAGCGTAACCGACTGTTTAAAGATCAGTGTTAATGTTTGAGCATTTAATTATGTGCCGAGAGCACGGCAGGATGTGATGGTGAAATTGTCTTCATGCTTTTTATTTTTTCCAGGTCCGGTGTAAGTCAGTGGTGCAGTTCTGACCTTTGCTGCTGCTCTCAACAAGTCACCAGTAGGTCGGACTGTTTGACGGTGTTCCACCAAACCCACGTGTGAATGTGCTTCATCAACATTCATACCCGGGTCACGTGACCACATTCAACCCAGATGTTAATGCATTTGATGAGAACACAAAACCCAGGTGATTGTGGTAATTTTCTCTATGTTTTTGTTTTGGCTCTGCCTGCAAATTTATTATTATTTTTTTATCTTCCTGTCGTTGGCATGTAAATAGTCATGTCTGCTTGTAGCAAAATGTGTTTATTTACAGCTCCAGACAGCGTTAAAGACTTTATGATTTAATCCTTTGTATCAAGATTCAGCACATACACACAGACTCTTCATTTTCATCTCCTCTACTCCCTGTTTTTGTTTTACAGTGCGCTCTAATTCTTTTAGCAGGTTCACCTGCTCAGGAGACTTTCCATTCTGATCCTTTCTGCCTCTTCCTAAACCCGAGTCTGCCTGAGGATGAGGTTTCATGTGGAACTGGCCGTAGCTCCCTCTGTAAGTCAGGAGTTCGGTGTCACCAGCTGCGTGGACCCCTACCTGACTGACGTGTCATCTCGGCTTGAGAGGCAGAAGCAGGGATGAAACAAGGCTTTAGTGTCAGCTTGTCAGATGTGGACGACTGAGGCAGAGGTGACAGGAAGGAGATAAAAAGATGGAACTTGCTGCCTCCTTTGTTATTTTCTGCAAATGAGTTCTGACCCAAAGCTCCTCTCTGCTCCACAGACAAACCTCCAGGGGGCAGAACTGAGACTTGCTGTGGTCCGGCCCAGCTGGACGTGGGGGAGAGCGCACAAACAGAGCAGAGAGGCAAATGAGGCACCGGGGGAGAAAGATGAAGGAGAGGAGAGATGAAAGGTTGGAGGCAGACTAACACAGAGGGAGAGGAGAGCGCTGGAGACGGATCCACTGAATAAGTAAACTCAGGTAGATGGTTGTCAGACATCAATGTGTTTTTTTAATTTATTGCATAAATACTGAAGCGTAAATGAATGACTTGAATCGGATGTTAAACAAATGGTTACACCTGAAACCTGACAATGTTGTCACTGGACATATTTATCCATATGTTATATTTTTCTTAGGGTTAGGGTAATGAAATGTGTCTTACCTCATAAGAAAGTACTTCACAAGATTTGATTTAATTTGATTTCGTCAGTATTTTATTTTACTCGGTTTCATGATGCTGTTTGATATGATTTGGTGTAGTTCTAGTTTGTTTATGTTTATGCGTTCGATGTCTAACAGGACACATAAACACCAACACTACACTATGATCCCCTCAGAACATCAATACCATCTTTGTGTGTGTGAGGACATTGTGTATGCCTGTGTGTGTGTGTGTGTGTGTGTGTACATCCTTATGTGCATCTGTGCATGTAAATGATAATGGGCCATACATGCTAATGCATACTCTGCATAATGTGTGTGCACCCACTGTGTGTGTGTGTGTATGTGAGTCTAAGTGCACAGGAACAATGGTTGAGCATGTGGCTGCAGTGCTGCTGGTAATTGATAAATGGGATGTTTAAAGAGCAGAATATGAATGAAGAGGATTCAGACCCTGAGGGAAATACTCTGCGCCATTGTAATCAAAGCCTTGATGGTGTCCCCACCTTTGACTAATGGTCCCAAAAAGAAGCCTCCTACAGCCCTGCCTATTCAATTCCCCCCGCTCAATGTGACACAGACCCCCAGAGAGAGAGAGACGGACAGGGGATGACTCAGGTCAAATCTCTTGGGTCAGTCCAGTCGTGCTGTCACTCATGTAAAAGTGAGATACCAGAGTTCATTTAATTTGTTAATTTACAAGTCAGGACTAGTAGGCTGAATACTATTTAGTTAAACTTTAAGTTGTCAGATTCATGAAATCATTTAAACTATGTACAAAAAACAGCTTAAGGTGCAGAACCCCACTCTGACATTCTGCTTTGTAAGTGGAACGGGTTCTGTGTGGTGCTGTTGATTAATGTCTCTGATAAGAAGCCATTCCTCACAGGTGAGGGAGTAGGGGGCGAGGGGGGGGGGGGCTCAGATGAAGGATGGAGGGTTAGGAAAGTGCTAATGCTAAGAAAGGAAAACACACACACTCACGTTAATTAATGACACTATACATCAAAAAACAAAACGACTCTCATTCCTACATTATTAGAGCAACTATTAGAATGACATTCACTCCGACCTCCAGAGATGCTGCTACATTACAGACCATAATAATATGCCACTGTATTCATCCGTGTTTACTAGAGAATCAGTTGCGTGTGCATGTGCGTCTTTTTCCCTCTGTTTATCTCATATCATATTAGATTTGCTTGCAGCACCCTGTTGTTGTTGTTGTTTACTGCAGCAGAGTCTCAACACATGGCAGCTCAGGCACCTCTCTCTCTCTTAAATGTCACAGCAGGGTAGGTTATGAAATATAATTCATCGCACACACACACGCGCGCGCGTGCGCTCCCCCCTGTTACAAATGTATGGCATTATTCCTGCACACAGTGTGTTGGTGTGGCCTTTCCCAGGCGTCCTCAGAGACGTGGCATTGACAAACCTACAAACAGTAATTGGGCCATTATAACTCCCTGCCATGGTATTGATTCCACTGTTTTAGGTGCAGGCGGGTAATGGGAGTCTAGACAGAGGGGTTCATATTGCAGGCAGTGGGGTCTGTGGAGTATTAGGGCCAGTAATCTCCACGTTGGTCATGATTCACGTGTGATGTTTGGTGTGTTTGGTAGAAATGATGCAATTTAGTGGCACATTGGAGCTGATGGTGTTTCAGTATTACTATGCTGGGAGAGGCAGGATGGAGAGAATGAGAGGAAGAGCATGTGTAAAGAGACGAAGGAATGATGTTGGAGGTGGAGTCTTCTCCTCCCCAGTCCAATTATCACCAGTGTTATAAAAGTTAATCCCTGCAGCTCAGCAACAATAGGAAACTGCTCCCACTTCCTTCTCCACTTTGAGAATCTCGTCACCTGGAGAGCAGAGAGCAGGCGAGAGGCTTCTGCCTGAGCCCCGCTGCTGATTTAAAATCAAATATGACTGGCTGTGTTTCCATGGTGATAACATGCTGCCCTAGCCATGACATTTAGGGGTTCAGCTGTGAAGGAGGCACCCACCTCCCCTCTCCTCGTCTGTCTGTTCCAAACGTGAGCGGAATAGATGAGTAAGCGCCACCTTTTCACCTTGTGTGAATCTACAGAGGTGTGTGCACAGCTCTCCCGGGGTGGGGGTGGGGGGGGGGGGCATCATCGCGGGAACAGGGCACATGGCAAACACCCCTCCCCGTGCTGAGGGACGTGTGGGTCCACAGAGAAATGCTGAGGCCATCGATTGCTTTCTCCACGGGGGCACATTGTGCAACCCGTGAGCCCACCAAATGTCAATGGATATGAATTGTGTAAAGAACTCCTGATCCCCTAATTCAATATTGTAAAGCTTCACTAAAGGTCAGCGGGTGTATGGTGAAATAACAGCACAGTCATTTCAGCTCACTAACTTCACATGTCTCACCTTTATTCCTCATTTTATATGATCGCCTTTGGGGGGGAACATCACCTGAGTGTAAATACTGGCACCACAAACATCAGTCACTTTTGACGTTTTTATGATGTTGTGATTCAAAATCCATCATTTCGTATTTCATTTGATCATTCTTTGTTTTGCTAGTGTTTGTGTTGCGGTTCCTCTGAGGTTAGAGTAGTTTGTACCAGGCTGTAAACATGTTTGATTCACCTCTCAGGTTAAGTCTATGGGGAGTGACTCACTTTTGGAGCCAGTCTCAAGTGGCCACCCTGTGAACTGCAAGTTTCTCCACTTCCCTATTGGCCTCATCCATCAGACCCGCATCTGACTCATGACAGATACTGTGACATCATGGTGGCATGTTTGTAGTTGTCCCCCTAAAAGCGCCTGTTGTGCGTGGGGGCCACCGGACACAACACCCCTGTTTCGATCATCGCACCACATCCACAGATCTTTTTATAGCCCCTCCCACCCTCTGCCTGCAATATCCACATGGGGAGAGTGCTGTCATGATGAAACACGCATTTTAATGCTGACAAGAATACGGCCCCGGGCTCTTTTCACAGCATCAGTCATCCACCATCAAATCAAAGCTGCTTCTGAGGGAGAGAACGTACGGCATTTTTATTCCAACCAAACGGAGAGGGACAGAAGAACAGTAGAGTACAGCTAATATTTAAAGATGGCCGCACCTGCTGATGATCCTGTTTCCTCTGGTCCTTTGTTTAGTTGTTGCCTGTGTGTGTGTGTGTGTGTGTGTGTGTGTGAGCGTGAGCGAGAGAGAGAGATGGTTTTCACTGTGGTCCACTGATCTCCTCGCTACATTAGCCCAGGTCATTCCAGTCATCGCTGCCGAAGCTTCCAACTACATGAATGCACAGGGGGAGAAGGGGGAGGAGCCACTGTCGTCATGATAACAGGCCATAAGCAAAGGAAGGAAAAATGACTTTTGTAAACTCACTGAGCACCAAAGGTTGACTATATTCACGTACAGCATATGTGTGTCTGTGCTTCAGAAGGAGGTATATATATATATATATATATGTATGTATATATATATGTATATATATATATATATATATATATATACATACATATACATTTCCAGGAATCAGAATGGCTGGTCTGTAGTGACTGAGTTGAGGGTCCCGAGTGTAAAGCCCCCCGAGGGCCCACAGGGCCCAGTGCACACATTGGGTATGTGTGCACATGCAGTTGTAGTCTTTACAGTTTCTTGTAGGAGCAGCCACAGCTTGTCACCTGTCACTCCATGTTTAAAACATGTTTTCTTATCTCTCCTCTACTGTTTCTTTACAGGATGATCCGTCCGTCCATCCATCCGTCCATCCATCAGAACACCCAGAACTCAGGTGCATATCATACATAACCTTCAAAGCTGGCATATATATGTATATAATTCTGTATATACATAGATATAGATATAGATAGAATGAGATTTAGATTGCTTCAGTTCTTAGCTGTTGTAAATATAATAACCTTTGCTTTATTCCACTGGTTTAAGTTTATTCTCACTAAAGCACTTCTCTGATTGGTCGTGAACAAAAGCAAGAGAAGAAGAAAAAACCTGACCTAGAACCTGTGGGCATGTCACATGTCAGGGAGCCATGGAAATTAATTTGAGACTGTAACACGTCTCTGAGCCCATCACTCTAACCCTCACCAGCACTTCTGATCATTTCCTTTTCAAACTCTAATTAAACCACAACGTCTTCTCTTCAGAGTTCATCTGAAAGTTTTTCGAGACGAACGCTTCTTTATAAATGATCTCATCTCAGTGTGAAGGGGCGGGTGGGATCTTCTCAGAGGGCCCCACCACTGCCATAGACAGTATGGGCGTCTGAATGCCCCATGTGGTCTGAGGGTCCGAGGAGTCGACATTCAAAGGAAGAGGCTTCAGTTTTTGTTGTCCCTTTTAAATAAAACAACACAACCACATCCTGCTAACACAAGCGTGTGTAGTGAAGAGCGAGAGCAGGCGATAACACGGAGAGATGCTTCGATTACAGATGAGAAGTGAGGAAGAATCTCTAAAGTCGCACAAAGACCCTGAGCAGCAGCAGCTCTCTGCTCCCACATGGACCTGACTTATTGTTCTTTAATACTTCCAGCATAAAAATAATCTAACTTTGTTTCTTTGTGGCTCCTAATTGCATCGCTTCAGGGTGAAACAGTGATCGTAACCAAATTCCCTGAATGTGATTAAACATAAATGTGTAAAGGGTCGGTGGGGGAGATTTAGCCTTGAATAATTGACAAACCTCTATTCTATTGCTCCAGGAATCATTCTGCCTTAAAATGCTCATTTCACTATGCATGTTTTTTTGTTTTTTTCATACGTCTGAAAAGTAATTGAAGGTCCTGCATGCTTCTGAATATTTCATCCCCCTCCCTTTCTCCACCCCTTCCTCCAAATTTTCGCCGCCAGAACGTCGGCGGCGTTTTCACCCCAAAAAAAAGAGGATATGAATTTTTTAGGCGTCTTAAATAATTAAGTCCAAAGTGTTTGGGGCGGCAAAGCCTTGATAAACTAATCTGAGACAGAGCGAGAGAGGAAAAAGGTCTGAGAGGGACATTAGAAATTTATTATTTTATCAGCAGCTATTTATTATTAACACAGAGAGAGACCACATTAGCATTCATAGACAAAGGGGCTCCTGGGAGGAGGACGCCCTGTGGATTTCAAGGTGATACATTCAAATGCAGAAGTGAAAAGACGGGAGAGTATAAGCTCCGCCCCCAGCCCGACCTTCTTCACACACTCTGGTGCCACCACCAGGCTCACAGTTGTGGGTTTGGATCAAAGCTCAATGTAGTGTTTCATTAAATGTCCCCCCAGAGTGACTGTCTTTGAATGTAGACGTTAGATAAACACACCCATGTTGGAAGATTCAGTGATAAAACATTATTCACTGATTTTTCTTAAGTGGTGGTTCTGGGTGGGAGGACTGTGTTTGGACTCATGGTCTCAGTAGTTTAAAGTTCTATGATCAAGGCTTCACAATATGAAGCACATGCACAGGTGAAGAGAAGTCTCATGTCTGTCAAGATGACAGAAACTAGAGTAGTAGAAGTAAAGCCAAGCGTGACCAAACAGAAAAGTGTGTGTGTGTGTGTGTGTGTCATTGTCAGATTGTGGAAGAGAGAGACACCCCCCCCCCAGTCAATTGTCAGATTGTGGAAGAGACCCCCCCCCCCCCCCTTCACAGCCTTTATGAGAAAATCCCAAATTCATTCAGGATCTGCAAGTTTCATGAGGCGGCCGTCTCCCCTCAGCGTGGTGTCAAAACAATCTCCTCCCTGACATGTGACAGAGTCTGAATCTAAAGATCTGCTCATTCCAAACTGAAACCTCCCCCTCTCCTCTTTTATTAATCTATTCTCCTCTCATTTATTTGAACTGAGTTGAACTGATCGAAGACGTCTGGTCATCATCAAACAGCACGAGGGTTCAACTCGTCATCTGTTGACTGTTGAGATGACTCATGATCCTTTGATCCTGATCTCTGAGATGAAAGCTGCTATTTATTATTAAACCGCAGCTTCCATCTGTGAATACACATTTTGTGTGAAACATAACTGGAGGAGGAAGAAAGAACTTGACTGACTAATGTTCCCGTTTCCATGACGATGTATTCTGTACATTCTTCAGTGGACAGGATATAGACCAGATTAAATGGGGACATTGGATTTCATGGAAACCATCATTTACAATTATAATTTGGAGGAAACTCTTTCAAAAGACACGTCGGAGGATTTACTTAAGCTCCTCTCCACATGTTCAAAGAATCTGTTTTCTTCTCTTTACCTCCCCCCCCCCACCTCCTCCCCCCTCCCCTGACCTGCACCAGCCGTGCAGATGGTGCAAGGGATGCTGGGATATATGCCTGGAGTGTGATAGAGCTCCTCTGTGACCAAATCCTCATCTTCTCACTGTCTGCAAAGGAACCCATTAATATTTCAAATTAATTCAAATAATGTTAAATGATGAATAATTGCCCCCATATCCAAATTCAATTACCGTTAAACACTGATGAATCACTGATTGAAAATTATGAATAATTTCTTTGAAATAATGAGATTGGAGAGAAAACCCTGGCTCTCTTTCTACGGACCGAGGCGTAAAAGGAGGATTTCACAATAAAAGCATATTCTCCCACTACAGACATTAATATTTTACTTTTAATTTAACTTTATACAGTCGGTCACATTTGATTCAGCCACATCAATGAAACACGACAGATACGTTTTATTTTGATGTGACCCTTAGAATTGAACTTGTGAAATAAAGTAAAGATGACATGTGGATGTTATGTATCTAAATTAATGTAGATACATAACATCCAGTTTTTGGCAGGGTTATTTTTTACAGTGCACCAAACACTACACCACTAATGGAACGAACCCCTCAGTGCCTTGTGTCAGAAAACACACTGTGAAAAGTCTAATACCAATGTTGGAGCTTTGCATTGAAGTCCAAGAGCAGGGTCACTGAGGAGTCTCTGTCATGGCTGCACTTTGGAGAAAACAGCTGATGTGGCTGCTCCTCACCTTCTGGTTCCTCCTGGTTCCTCACTGGCTGAGAGAAGAGGTTCCTCTCACTCAGGGCCACAGCTCTCTAGCACCACCCCCAGGCGGTGCGGCGTCAAATTCAACTCTAGCTTGTAAATATCACTAACCAACGATGATCATGTGACTGTGCTCTTAATTGGTTTCAGGTGCTGCCTCTGCTGAAGCTGCACAAAGACATTCACACTGGCCCCCAGATCCTCCTCCAGTGTTTGTGCAGTTTGTCACGTCTGCTATCGATGGTAATACCATTAATGTTTACAGATGTTTACCTTAAAACATTTTGAAGTATGTTATACATTTTTTTGTACACATTTTTCAATGAATCTTCTGTAGGATGATGTTTTTGTTAAATATATTAGTAGTATATATAGTAGTATTAGTATAAGTAGTATTGATCCACAGTCCATGTGTGGCTCCGTGTTCAGAGTATCTGTCATTTCATCATCTGGATGTTTCCTTCACTCACTCTTCATGTTGTCATGTCTGTGCAGGAAGAGACTCCGCCTCCTGCTCCTCTGGATTCCTGCTCTCTGGTGGAAGCTGCCAGTCCCTGTGTGACATCGGCCAATTTCCTGTCATGAAGGTAACGACAGACTTTGATGTTTTTTTAATTTCACATTTATTTAAGGGGCAGTGTGAAGATTTGGGGAAGTTGTATCCAGCACCTCATCCTTCTGAACATGCAGGAGAACCTATGGTAGAGTTCAGTTGTCATTCCAACTCAGAAGATGTTTAGTATGTCCATTCTGGGATACTGTAAAAACATGGCGGCCCCCGAAGAGAGGATCCACTCCTCACGTAGATACACATTAATAGGCTCATGTAATCAAATAAAAAATAATACATTTAGCCAATTAGAAATTCATGAAAATGTCAGTTTGTAATTGTTTTGCAATATTTTTAGAAGTGATAAAAATGACTAGAATCTTTCACACTGCACCTTAAACTTTATATTTTTTAAAATAACTTGTTAACTTACTTATAAATCATGAAATAAATAAAAACAAACTAAACCCTCTCTCCTCCTGACCCTCAGCAGAAACCAGCCTCCATGTGTGAGGAGTGTGACGGCTCCTGTCTGAAGTGTCGGGCCCCGGTTCCTCAAACTGATGAAGAGGAGGCGTCGGCAGCTCCACTGTTGTAACTGTGAGTAGGTTCGTGTGGATAAATGCATTAAAACAGATAGTGCAATATAGAGGCCCCTCTCCCCCCCTCTCTCGGTGCTCCTCCTCTCCCCCTTTTGCTTCCCTCCTCAGGGCCCCTTCACCTGCTCACTCCCTCACCGGCCAACTGTGTTTATCTTCTTCAGTTGTTGACTTAGTACTTTATTCTTTGTTCTCAACTGAATCCGCCCCATTCCCATGTAACACAGTCATCCCCATTGTGACTTCCCAAGCCTGGTCTTGAACCCGGGTCCACTGCTTCACAGTCTGCAGTGTTATCCATTGACCCACCAAGCTTCTGAAGATCTCAAGACGTTTTGGTAAATTTGTCTTCTTCAACGCCACAAGGGGGTGTAGAACTATATATAAGTGTTTTTTATAAGTATAAGTGTTTTATAGATATATCAATGTATATAAGTGTTTTAATAAGTATACGTTTTTTATAAGTATCTATGTATAAGTGTTTTGTATATGTGTAAGTTTTTTGTATATGTATAAATATGTGTGTTTGAATATGTCAGAAATAATTGAAATAAAGACTTGATTGAAACCACAACATTGTCTTTTCTGTTCCATCATTTTATTTGATCAAAACAAAAGAAATAAACCTTTTTACATTCACGTGTCATCAGTTCACATCAGCAACATTTTCTTGTCTTGTAAAAGTTTCAATAAAGAAATATCCTCTATAAAATGGAGCAAAGGCCCAAACAGCAGCATTTCGTGCTCATCATTCTTTCCTCTGCAGCTTCAGATCATAACACACAGGAAATATAAAATATAAACTCATAATCTCATTTTCATTGAACAACAGAGTTCTTCACTTTGACCTCTGACAGTCTCCCGCTCCACACTTACTTTTCCAGAACCACCGTCAGCAGCTGGTCGTCCTCACTCACGCTGACCGGAGCCGGCGCTGAACTCCGACCATGAGGACGTCCAAACATGGAGAGCAGACGCACACACCCTGAAAGAGACCAGACACACTTCATCAAAACCCTTAGTTTAGAAATATGACGACAAGTTTCCTCACTGATCTTTAACGCACAGATTAAAGGTGCAGTGTGTCATATTCTCTCGGTCATCACAATATAAACGAATGAAATGAGCTCTTAACACTTAAGTTTGGAGCAGGTCCTCTCCACTAGAGGGCGCCAGTTGCACCACTATTTTAACAGTAGCCCAGAATGGACAAACGAATCGAACTAAAAGCTCTGTGTTGTGAAATAAACAACTAGCGCTCACTCACTTGTTGTCGAAGCTTCTGTCGACTGTTGGAAAACTCCGTGTTATCGATCAGCGCCCTGTTATTGATCAGCTCCCTGAGGCTGAGAAACGAGCGTCTATCGTCAGGACTGAACCAACGACGCCTTGTATTCCTCGATCACTGAAACACACAAACACACACACACACAAACATAAACTTAATGTTCATGACACGTTAAAACACGGGTGCTGTTACAAACACTCGTCACATGATCTCGTTTATATCTCAGTCTCTGCACGCGTGCTCCTACCAGCTAACTAGCATTAGCATCACAAAGCTAACCCCTTCATCGCTACACGCTCCCTGTTCGATTGACTCGGTTCCTTCAGTCTCAGACTCGTTTCACAGACTCAGCTCAAACACGCGACTCGATAAAAACACGAGAAAAACACACGAGAGGAGCAGAGTTAGTGTTTTAGTTTCTTACCGGAGAGGACGGGGTCCGGTCGCGGCCATCTTGCTCAAACAAAGATCGTGAATTAAACAGGATGCACCACCTCAAGCAAGCTTTTCAAGCGGGACGCATGCGTCATGGCGTCTCACGTAGATCAACGAATTCATATTTCAATGACTAACAAACATCTCTGAGAGACAATAATGTTACATTTGAAGTGCACAACAGACGATTTCACACTTTTCTGTCTGTTTCTATTCTGTCTATTCAGCTCTACGTTGTCGGTGTGATAAGTAGCTTCTGTGCTGCTCAGTGGCTCCTCGGTGATGCTCAGCCTTGTTGAGGGTCTCAGTGTCAGAGCCAGTGACTCTGCTAAAGGGTTCGGACCAGTGACCTTCGCTTCCAAAGCAGACGGCTCTAACCACTGATCCACTGCTTCTGTGTAATCTTGAAGTAAGGTTGAAGTAAACAACAACGTGTGTGTGGGTGTGTGTGTGTGTGTGTGTGTACCTACATCGCTCAACAAGAGAACATCACCTCATAATCGCTGGACTTGGAGGTAAATGATACTTAAATGTTTTGTTTACATTTTCACTGTGTTGCATTATATATTATTTGTGACAGTGAGTTCGATTCTAACTCCTCATTCCACATCACCTCCCTCCTGTGGCCATAACGAGTAACTACAACCATTGAGAAATCAACAGCGTCTGCTTCACTTTTTGCGCTCAAGAGAGCGGAGCTGTCACCGCTCTTCTGTGTTCAAGTCAGCGGCGTTCTTGCGGAGATGATCCACAAGAGGGCAGTGTTGGCACAAACATTACATTTTACTCAAGCTAGATAGATTCAGACTAGGGCAAGTTCCGGTTTGTACTTTCAAAATAAGATGCTTATGCTCGCAGACATGTAGTTTTCATGAACAACTTCATGAAAACAAGGAGGCTGTTTAGCCCTAAAACACACCTCTCCGTGGAAAACAACTGTTTTCAAACTAAAGGTTATGTATTGACCGAGCCTTTAGTTAAAATATTATATTATATTATATTATATTATATTATATTGTATTATATTATATTAAAATTAATAGAATCTCAGAATTGGGTGTGT
>JAFBJT010109322.1:0-15467 GCA_016785325.1 Chascanopsetta lugubris
TCGACAGACCTCCCTCCCGCCTCAGACAGACTGTCTTGACGTTTGTTTTCCTCGCCGGATAAGCGTTTGTGCCTGCAGCTTCCGCTCTCGTGCATGGCTGTGTCTCCAAAGGCTCGATTGCCCCCTTGTGGCAGGCTGCAGTACATGTCATTCACCTCATACAAGCTTAAACGATGGGGCAACGGTGCCTGTCATTTTCTTTGGCATTTATTTTGTACCATCACAAAATTAATAGAACTTTAAAGTGCATAATGTAAGATTCAGGTGAACCTTTTTTTTAATAATGTATTTTTACAAAGTTAAGGTGTGTTTTCCATTACCTTAGAATGGAGACTTTATATTTACATTAGGAGCAGGTCCCCTCTACAGAGGCCACCACGTTGTACCGCCATGTTTTCACAGAAGCCTAGAAAGAACAAACTAAACAAATCTAGACTTTTAATGAAAATTGAATGCTATCATATAGTCTCCTATAGGTTTGGAGGGGAAAGGTGAGGTGGGGGTTACTCAGTTGCAGCATGCAACTTCACTATGCCATTGATAGAATCACTTAAGTCATTCAAACTCTTCAGTCAACATTGTTAAAAGTGATCATACAAAATGAGATTTGATTCAATGTTTACATAAATACAAAAAAAGTTTATTTTTGGACATAATATACATACTTTGCAAATGCAAGTGTGATATATAGAACAGGAAAGAGTGCTACTGATACTCACTAACATGATCAGATCAAGTGACAGATTGTATTTGAATAATTTGCAATAATAGAGCATTATGTTTAAAATGATAAACAAGAAATTCAGTGTGATATGATTCGTGGGTGAAATGACACAAATATAATTCATCTCAAATACTTAAAGGTAACGGCACCACAAAGATCTGTTGGTATTTTAACTGTATCACATACAGGCCCACATTTGTAGCCTTACTTTTAAAACTTTGATATGGAATCTATTGATAATCAGACAAACAGTGTGCTGTGTCCGCTGGTAACAGTCACATTAAAATGTGACACACACTTTCTCTGTGAAAGGAAATGTATTGCTCAGGTGATACTTTCCATGAGATGGAGACATAAACACCAAAACTAAACACGTGATTTTTTGTTTGAAGCAAGAGAGAGAAAAAGCAAATTCACTTCAAATCAGCCTGGAGCACAGGTACTTTCTGAACGCAGGGGTTCAAAAAGAAAACAAAGAAATGTGTGATTCCAGTTGTTTCAACAAGTGAATTATGTTGGAAAATTAAAATGAAGAACTGGACTGAGATAGAATCTGCGTCATACAGCAGGGTTTTTTTTCTTTGCCCACAAAGTTAGATCCTGGGATTAGCCGAGCAGAGTCAATTCAATATTACAACCTTATCTGTGAGGCTGTAATACTAGTCTTCAGTTTTTGTACTGGGGAAAATAATGATCATTCATCAAAGTATTGTTGAATTTTTTCTCTCAAAATGATTAGTTTGGAATCTAAATTGTTGTTCCAGAAACACAGAAAAGTAACAATAGGAGCTCTAAATTCTGTTTGTTTATTTGCTGAATTTGTGTGTTTCTTAAAGCAGGACAAACAATCTGGACAGTGCAGACTCAGTTTGTCACTTTCGATTTCAAGGGCACTTTTTTATTCCCCTGATCAAACTCTTGCAATTATCCTCTAAGCGAGCGGGTGCGGCACATAATTAAATGTTCATGACTAACTTGGATGTTTTGCAGACAAACGAACACAAGAAGTGACAAAGAGAAAAACACTACGTGTTTCCAAGTAGCTTGTGCTGCTTTTTCAACACGATATATATATATATATATATATAAATATAATGCATAGTATTTTTCCTGGCGACAGCAGACGTGACATCAATCAGCAGGACCTTCAGTAGCAAATTACCAGTGACATAAGGTTTCTTTACATTACAATCTCGGCCAGTTTCTGTGCAGCAGCAGCAGCAGCAGCAGCAGCAGCAGCAGCAGCAGCAGCATAAAGTGACTGCAGGTGTCACAGTCAATATTGATCTGGCTGCATAGAGATGAATACAAATGACTTCTCTCCCTAGTTACCACATGACCTGACAGAAAGCATTACAAGAGTGTATCTATAAAACATCTCGCCGAGGCGTCGGCAGCCATTTTTGCTGCAACACTGGAGCACAGAGGTTTTATACCTGAAATTCAACTGATGAAAAGCTGGACATTTAAACCGGGGCAATAAATATCCAATAATCAAAGTAACGTCATTACAATTACCCTACAGACAAGGTCCACGTTCAGAGAGGCACTGAGCTGTGTACTGAGGAGAACACAGCGTGTTGGCACAGTTTGTGGGCTGACGGACACAAAAATATGTGAGGATGATAAGAGATACTAATATTCATCCTCTCACTTTTTGAAACATTGAACCTGGTTGTCTTCTCGTTTATTCCGCCATTGTTTCAGACACACACGCTTGCACACACACACACCCACACACACACACCCAACTTCTCATCGTTCTGTCACTCTAACATCCACATTTGCCCTTCTCCGCGTTCTCAGGTACGTCTGAGCTGGTGGGTCCATTCGCTCGGACGGTTCCGTCGGGGATCCACGACTTGTCGACGCAGCGCTCCATCCTCTTCATGATGAGATCCAGCAGGACGTCCACCGCCTGGTTCACGTTCTGCCCGTCGGCAGCACTCGTCTCAAAGTACGGGACTCTGCACGGAGGGAAATCAGTCAGAATCTACTGTTGCTTTTTTTCCCTCAGGAACAGATGAAGAGAGTTTCACAAGGGAAAAAACATTCATATGTTTTAACATGAACAACAATGTTGAAAGAGCATCTTGTGTGGATTCATTCAAATTGTTTCTAGATTATTTTAGTCTGTTTTTTTGTGTTTATCCTTTTTAACAGCTGACTTTTAGGGCTTTGCACAATAATGTCTATATATTCATACTGTCTGTTTATGTAGTAATGGCAAAAGAACACTATTAGAATCATACGTAATTATTTGTATTTTTACATTAACGGAAATAGTTTGTCATCAACCGTATTGTGTCATAAAATCACAAAAATACATCCAATTGTCTATTTGATCTATGAAGATCGAATTAAAACATTTCTATGGAGATAAAAAAAATCGAAATAAAACATTAAAAGGGCAGTCTACAGGATTTAGTGACATATAGCGGTGGCATATGGTGTTGCAGCTTTAGGGGAACCTCTGGTCTTTTTTTTATTTACAACTCAAACTAAAGGGACCTGCTCCTTACACCAATATAAAGGCTAATCCCAGGGCAATTTAAGCAACAATTTACACATTGAGATTATTCACTAAAATTATTTTGGTGTCAGTTTCTGTTACTGCACATGAAAAAGTTCACCTCAGTCTGGCGGAAACATGAGGTGATGTCACTGAGGTGTCGCTCTGAGGGCATTTCAAGCGCGCCATAAAAAGTTCACATCCTCGGCAATATCAGTGTTTTGACTTCAGGTGTGTCCGATGGGGCCAGAGCAGGATATTTTACACACGCAGACAAATATTTGCTTTTGGAGGAGGAACAGCTCAGGCAGATACTCTCCCGCACAGACTTTGACAAACAACGCGGCCACTACCCTCTTGACAAATGTTTGAGGGAGAGGTTGGGGCACGGGCGGATCACCACTCGCAGACATACCCGTACTTCTCTGCCAGCTCCCGCGCCTCGTCCTCGCTCACCGCCCTCTGGTCCTTCAGGTCACACTTGTTGCCACACAGCACGACGTCGGGGCTCTCGCAGTAGGCGTGAATCTGTAACTGACCTGGAAGACACACGTCCAGCGGTTGGTTACAGATCGAGAACTTCTTCGAACCCAATTGATACACGGCTGGTTGGCTCTAAACGTGCAAATGCCAGATGTCAGAACAGTAAGCTCTGCACAGAAAAAGCATTAGGGAAACATGGCCCCTCCTTTTTACTGTCAACTCGACTGCGAAGGTGTTTGTCAGACGTCCATACCGAGGAATGAACCGAATTCAAAGCGCTGAGGGAGTGGATTGAATAAAACAGGATGTAATGCGCTGTAATGTCGTCATCCCTCTGGGCGTTGACCCAAACCTGGCGATCATCAGCGCCTTGCGCTCACTAGTCGCTTTTAATAGGTCATTTGTCTCGATTCAAAAGGACGAGGAAGGAATCCCTCCTCGGCGATTTTGTGACACGAAGACGCCGTGAAGTTGCAGTGGATGTGTCGACTGCAACCGTGTCGTGTCGGCGGAACATCCGATCGACACACTTGTACTGATTCACGGTTTCATGTGTGGATTCAAACGTGCTCCGAATAACTGGGGCATTAAAGATTTACAGCTGCTGCCACTTTATTAGGCACACCCTGCTGGTGCTGGGTCGGCTGCCCTCGTGTCCTCACAGGTGACTTCACTCTATGAGGCATAAACATCCCTGACAGATTTTGGTCCATACTGACACGCAATCACCTTATTTATCAAACCTCCTGTTCCACCAGATCCAAAATGGATGGACAGAGGTCTGGTGGCCGTGGAGGACAATTGAGTAGAATGAACAGACCGTGACCAAGAAACCACCTCCAGACGATCTGCTGGGAGAGGCCACCACAGGATTGTCTACACTGCGGTTATTAAAGGGATGGACCACAATTAGCTTCAGGTAGGTTGTGGCTCAGACAACGCTCAGTTGTTACTGACGGCAAAGTGTTACCAGGATGATAACACATACACACACACACACACACATTCCACTACATCAGCAGTTTCTCAGACACCAGACCATCCGGCACCAACAACCATGAAACATGAAAAATCACCCAGATTACATTTCCTCCTCGTTCTGATGCTTGGTTCAAACTTCGGGTGATTGTTTTGACTATGTCTACCTGTCTAAATGCAGCAGGTAACTGCCGTGTGATTAGCTGATGATATGATGTTTGCGTTCGCATCCAGTTGAACAGGTGTACTACATTAAATGGCTGGGGAAAGTAAATTCAGCTGTAAAATGAAAAACAAAAAAGAGTAATCTTTCTCTTCAAAGGTTCTAGGAATATTTAAACTTGACATTTCTTTGCAGTCTTCATAAGAAAAGTCCAACAATGATCACTTCTAATGGCGTCGGACAAACATACTCATCCAGTTCCTGACGTTGAGGAAACTTTGTTCATTCGTGAGGTCAAACAGGAGAAGGAAACCCATGGCATCTCTGAAGAACGCAGTGGTCAAACTACGGAACCTGGAACCAGAACGGAACAAAGGGAATGAATTGTGGAAAGCGTGGATGGGTCGAGTTCTCGGTGAGGCGAGTCACAGCTTTGTGTACCTCTCCTGTCCTGCAGTGTCCCACAGCTGCATGTGGATCTTCTGCCCTCGACCTGAAGCTCCATCTGGTCCTACAGATTTGTAGACCTGAGTGAGACAGAGCCGAATTACATCAGAACAACAGTACGTTTTCTCCTCTTCTATTAACAACTAGTTTAAAAAAAAAAACAAAGCTATAAACAGCATCATAATACAGGAGCCTTGGTGATATTGACGAGGAAAAACTATTGTGGTAGTTTATTGTGTTCGTCTCCATGAGACGAAACAAGTTCAACACGTGACGAGCAAGACTGGACAAACAAGGAAACACCCGTCATCATGTTAGACAATTACAATTATTCATCCCATGAGCTTCGCTGTTGAACTGCTGCATTCTGGGATGAGAGCGACCAAAGGCCACACCTTAAAACACCGAGCGGTTCAGCGTGGTGAAGAAATGATCATTTAATAAGAAAATTAAAAAAGATCCAAAATAAAAATGGAGTTTGAAATGTGACGACTTTAAAAGGATATACTTCTGGGTTTCAAACAAATCCACTGGCTTCAGTGTTTGAGTCGTGTGCTGTGATTTCAAGCACAGAAACAGGCTTCACACAACCAGAAACACTGTTGGATTCAGTTTTTCTAATAGCCCTCAGATTTGATGGATCACATCCACAACCTCTAATGCTCTGTATTTGACTCGCACGTGAAGGAGAGCGTCCTCTGAACCAGCTGGCACGCACACGCCGACAGGAAGTGACTTTGATCGGAGGATTTCAGAATGGCCAGTGAGTGCGAGGATACAACAACAACTCTCAATTGAAATTGAAACCAAACCAAATGGTGTATTCTGCATTTTATGCCAAACGCAAATCTCATTATTCAGTGGTTCGGCTCTTGTTTTTCTAAAAAAAAAATGTGATTCCACACACGAGAATGTGCTCAAAGATTTGATACAGTTTGACACACTACAATGAGGAGCATATCGATGTGGCGCTTCATGGAGATGCAGATGCCGTTTGGGGGCGGAAAGATTCACTTCAGCGGTTTGACATGAGCAGTATTAGTAATTTCCACAGAACGACAAACATGTTCCACAGAAGAGGAGCAGCAGAAGGGGAGCTGCTTGGCTCTGGGATGTTTGAGGACACATTCAAATTCACTCTTGTGCTTTGACCGTGACAGCTACTTGAGACTTTTGGAAACTCTGCTCCCAGGAGCCGTTTCAAAGTTTGTGCAACTTTTCATCTGTAAACAACGGGAGCATGTGACACACTGACACGATGAGCCATGAGAAATGCTCAGTTGATTGTGGATGTCTAGTTTAAGGGTGATAAAAGGTTTCGTCAGGCACATTCCCGCAGCAGCAGCAGCTGCAGCAGCAGCAGCAGCAGCGAAGCCTGAGTATTGAGTCAATATGAACACTGTCCCGCTGTTTACCCTCGGTACGACTTGTTTATTCTTGAGGAGGTTTCTGCCTGCAGCTCACCAACATTAGTCATTACTCAGATTTCTGTTGCAACATCCATCACTAGTCTTTTGTCAGACCACTCTTACTTAATGACGCAGGAATGTGTCTAAGCTCTTAATGAGGCAAAAACAAGGAAGGCTGTGGAAACACTTGGAAACGAGCAAATCAAACCATGTTAGAAACAACGGCTCAAAGACAATTGGGTTTTCAGGGACAATGACTGCTGTCAATGATCTTAATGAGGCTTAGGACTGATATTTCTAGCAGATTTTGTGAATTATTTTACGGCAGACATACAAATCTTTAAGAATTAAAAAATTACAAACACTAAAAACCTCGACATAAAATATTGTTAAAATGATTTGATCAAATGTTTATCTGAACCATAAACTTTTCACATAAAATGAACACAAAATGAACACCCTGAAGTGTTACAAAGCACCTTTAAGCCAGAAGCAGTAATTAAGATCATGAAACATGCCGTTGTTTGAAAAAGCGCATTGAAATACTTTTCAGGAGGGTTTTATGAGGTAAACCCTCAAAAACATTTAAAATAACTACTTAGTTGTCAACTCTATCATGACCTTTAAATGACCACAGATCATCAGCCACAGGCAGAACATCAGTTGTCATAAATGTTCCAACGTACCACTCTCTTTTCTCTGAAGTCTATCCCCACTGTGGTGATGAACTTGGAGTTGAACTTCCCATCAGTGTACTGGTAGAGGAAGCTTGTTTTTCCCACGCCAGAGTCACCGAGGGCCAGGAATTTGATGAGGTAATCATATTCCCCATCCGACATCGTGAGTTCTGAATTTCTGAAACACACAGACAAACACTTATCACACTGTTCGGCAAAGACATTCATCTCAAACAGTAGAGACGGTCCCTCTCCCCAAGAGGACAACATGACTGGACCACAACTACAGCAGCTGAGGGGACTGCAGATTAAAGGTGCAGTGAGTCAGATTTTGGTGAAAAAGTTTCCATTCCAAAAAAGCAGAAATTAAAGGTGCAGTGTGTAAGATTGGGTGATATCTAGAGGTGAGGTTGCATGTTGGATCTATCACCCCAACCTATGGTCAACTTCAGCTGTCAATAAAGCTCAAATGATGTATATGACGTCCAATAAGGACTGGTGTAGAAACATGGCGGCCCCCGTAGAGAGGACCCACTCCCCATGTAAATATGAGCTCATTTAAGGGTAATGAGAAAAAATATCACATTTATGTGATTATACATTCATTTTCAGGCTATTTCCGCAAGCTTTCATTTCATCCAAGGAACTTGGGTACCATTGAAAGATGTTGATATTACTAAAAAAATCAAATCTGTATCTTCTTCCTTTCAATAAATACCAGGTAGAAACAGAACTGGCGATAAAATGATCATCCAATAAATACAGATTTTTACCCGCTGTCTATAAATGACATGAATGTGACAAAACATCTGAAACAGACATTTTAAACCATATACTGTCCTGAGGAGAAAACGAAAAAGAAAAATCTGTGTGTGGGAGGACTAAGTAATGTCTTTCACCAAACCGGTTTTTGTTATTATTATTATTATTATTTGTTGAACAATAGCAGTGGTTATTATGTCAAAGAAATGTCCCTTCCTCATTCCAACTCATCTTGTGTTGGTTCACCTCCACCAATCATTCCAGTAACACTTCACATCCCCGTCGGTTCAGCTCCATTTGTTCAGCACAGTTAAACCAGAGTCAAACCGGATATGGTCAATCTCCCGTTTGATATCGTTCTCTCCACGTTCCATCACATCCACGAGAATGGTGCAGGAACATGAAGCATATATTGTGCAACATCTCTCACTGCACAGTTATGTAAGAACTCCAAATGAAGAAGCGTGTAGCTGATGGCATTGTGTACAAAGTAATTGCCGTAACAGGACATAGCAACAGTAACCTATTTGAAGTCCTGTGTCTCCAATTTGTCACAGATACAGCAGTTAACACGATACTTTGAGCTTCACAGGAAAAGTCAATAAATCTTCAATCTATCATCAATAAACAATGAATACAGAAGTTTGACACACTCTGATGACAAATTATTGTTTTCATCTCCTCAGAATTAGCCCTTTATATTCCCTCTCTATGGAGGCCGCCATGTTGGCCCACCATGTTTGTACGGCAGCTCAGAATGGACAAACTTAACCCCCTTTTGAGTTTGAATGACGATGATTACAAAAAACAATAAATACAAAGAACTATGCAAATGTTCTTCTTTTCACAATGTCTCCTATGGATATTAATAAAGTTGTATCCTACTCTATTCTGTGGGTATTGAAAACGACAATGTACAACATTCAGGCGATAACACACAAAACCAACACTATGATTATTTCAAGTGAAATGTCTGCCAAAATAAAATGGAAATAAAAACTAAAATGTAAACAATATGAGCCTGGTGATCTAATTTGTCAGTGGGTCCAACAGAAGATGTCACACTCTCGTTAGTGACGGTCGACCGATTCGAGTCAAAACAATTAGGGGAGAGCTGGATTCATCATGTGATCACGGCGCAGAAAAGAATCCAGACCAGTCTTAAATTCCCTCGGTGTAAAACCCACCGGACCTTTCATCTGGAGATGTAAGCTGCTTACGGTCTCGTGCAAAACCAAGACGCATGATAAATGTGTGGGGATGAAAACAAAATCTTCAAGTGCCGAACTCAGAGCAGCGAACATCGGAGGAGTGAAACGTTCCCGTGTACCGGGCGAGTTTGATTATCGTTCCTTTAAAGGCATCACAGCTGCTGATCCCTGGACGATCAGCGCAGTCAGAAAAAGACCAAAAGAGGAAAATCCTGGCGAGAGGAGAACGAGTGTGTTTCAGACAGTCTGTGTTTTTAACAACAGGTTCCCGCTGCGGTTTCATCAACTCTGATTTCTAATCATTTAACCTGATTACTGATCTTATGATTCACCGCTGTAAGCCTGTTTTCCACTGGAGCCTTTTGGACATAAAGTCATTATCTCCACCACTGATGTTTGGATTTCACCCCCTTCATTTTGATTGTAAACAAGACGGCATGAAACAACGGAAGAGATTTCAACAAAACCCTCTGGAAGGCTGCGGTGTGGATCACAACCCATCAGATTCTGGTGCAGATCCAGATCAGAGGCCTTTCTCAATATGTCCATGGTTTCCCCAGGATATGATTCACCTCTCTATAAGTCTTAATGATCACTCACTGAAGTGTTTACCTTTTCATTCATTCTTCCCAAACACCTCCAAGTGCGTACAACATTCAGGTTATCAGCATGAAATGACTCATATCCAGTTTTCTGTTGATGGGACTGGGATCTGATGTTTCAGGTCTGTGTGACATCTGATCACAGAAATCTAATCATCTGCATTCTGATTCTCAAATCAGATTTGTGTCGCTTCATTATGTGACCTTACGTCAGATACACAGTATATCCCCAACGTGCAACATGAGCTCATCGACAGTCATTAGAATCCATGTGGCTTTTTGCACAGGCACTGTGCATCTTCCTCATCTACCTGTATTGGAAGTGAAGCTAAAACAGTAAAAAGCTGCCCATCAACTTTTGTTTACCCTCCTCCATGATGATAATATATCATTTCGATGAATAAGCAGCGGCTTGTCGCCATCTGGAGCTAAATCTCAGATCTCCTGTGAGAGTTCCTCGGACAATATTGCTAGAAGAGAGGACCCTTTGGATGAATGTGTGAATGTTGGTGCAGCTTGGCTTCTCATTAACCTTAAATGGATTTTTATAGCTCGACATGAAACAATGCAAACCCTCGCTCCACACAATGGCAACTCTCATCTCTCTTCAACATGAATGAAATGAGCACAATGAAGCCATTACCTGGTCACATGTTCACCCTAAACAACCTCAACACAAACTGCCATCGTACAGTGTTACATTGCTAAGCAGCTTTGTGTGGGTCACTTAAAACCACATTCCTCAGACCACATACCCTTAAATTAACATGTGAGTGAGAATGCTAACTGCCTTAAAACTCCACTACTTCCTGCTTCATTTATTCCACCATTTTTCTTTTTTCTTTCATTCAAGGTCCCGACTAGAACATAAACCGTGCCAGTTTATTTAGGTACGCCATCACTGTGGTGCAGTTAGCTGCATTCCTGTCCCAGTTTCACCCTTGCCTTCCAAGCATGAAGAAGAACCAACAGTAGCTTTCAGTTATTTTAACTTGAAGGATGTTTAGTTTGAGCCACTGTAACGAAATGATGATGGAACACGTCAGCCTCCACAGAGAGGATCCGTTCCTGATGCAACTACCAAGGTCTCTTTCTAGCGCGAGAGAAATTAAAACTTGTTTTTGCTAATGGCCGCTCTCGTTTGCATTTCAGGAAAAACAACTAGGAGCTAAAAAATGTACATGGAGAGGATTGTCAGGTCAGACCATCAGACAGTCTAGAACATGATGCATATGTTCGGGGGTCCTCTGTCAGTATGAGGCCGAAACTGTCACCAAGGTTTTTATAAGAGAGGCCAAGGTTCTTTATTTTAGCCAGTTGTGCCCGATTAACGATGCAAAATGTAAACATTAAACAGCTTCTCTTACATTTCCATGAAGTAGAACAAGCTTGTTTGACGAGCTCGGTTAAAATCTAATGTGACAAGTGAGAGTCACAACTGACACAGACTTCTGTCAGGACGTGTTGTTTGGTTTGTTAAAAACAGGTCATGGAAGTGACACAGAAAAACAAAACCACATGCAGATAGAGTCAGCAAGTTTCTGCAGAAATTTATCAGATTGATCAGACGTCTGAGTTCGAAATTGCAACAGAACAGAAGAGACGGACCTTTAATGTAGAGTATATCATTCAAAATAGCATTGCACATAGCTGTTCTAAAATCTGAGTTTGCATGGTTATTTACTCTGAGTCCTTTTGCAAAAAAAAAAGGAAATAAGCTCTGATAGAGAGTGTGAATCAGTTAATTCAACTGTCAGGAAGAACATGGTGTCATGTCCGCATTAACACAAATGGTCTTTTACAACAACTCCATCATGCATTCCCTCCTCTACTGAGCTGTAACAACAGAAACCATGTGACACGGCTGGACAAGAAACAATAAGAAAACTCCTCCTGAGATGTTCATATTCACTGCATCGAAAACGACATCTCAACAGTGAATCAAAGCCTGGGTTTCAATACTCTACTTATTGTCTTTTTGGATGTTCTTGTTTTGACACTGGAGCCCTCTGCCCTCTCTGTTGTCGGCCTCAGACACAAACATAAGAAACCTCATCGACAGGAGTCTTGTGCAGCAGTGATGCTTAACGCTGCATCTTTTAGAGGAAACGTGAGTCCTCATCTAGCTGCATTGATTGTAGGAAAGTAATTACCTGAAAATCTCAAAACAAAATGCTTTTCTAGACCTTAAAAAAAAAAAGGAAGAGTAGGGGTCAACCACTAACCAGCCAGGTCGATTATCGAGGTCAATATTTGCCACATGTGGACCAGTGTGGTATTTCTATGATGGTAAGTATTGAAGTGTTCTACATTGGCTCTGCAGCAGTGTCGTCACTCCACTGATTCTGTTTTCACTTACCACTGCACCTCACTTAATGTCTATTTAAGCTAATGAGCTGTTTCTATTAATCATTTCATTAGAATTACTTTGTAAACCCTCAGGGACAAAATAATAAGTTTTCAACTAACTTTTATGTGGAAAGATTAAAAAGAAAATGCTATAGACAATGAAACAAAGCTTAGACAAGCAGTTTGTCCTATTCTTAATTCGGAATTGTGACAGAGATATTTCAATGTGTACTCTTCATGCATATCGGTGCCAAATGTCGGTTCTCAGCCACAAGTCTTCAAAATAAAAGTCTGACTTAGTGCACAGGACACCTGCTCCTCTGCTCTACTGTTTTGACTGCTGTGAGCAAAGTTATATAAATAGATGAAATATCTCAGACGTAAAAAAAATTTAAAAAATAAAAATGTCACCCCACAGCGGGTCCTCTCTGTTTGAATAAGGTTTTACAAAAAGCAGAAGTGTAGTAACTCTGAGCTGAACCTCACTGTGTTGGGTAAACTCTCCAGCAGTGGGAGTGGACCAGTGGCTGTGATTAACAGGCCTGTAGTAAACCTCCGTACTACTGCACCACCACCACCACCACCACCCTACAAACAAACACATACTGCTGCTTTAATCACTTGACAGGGAGAAGTGGAGGAGGAGGAGGAGGAGGAGGGGGAGGAGGAGGACCCGGACCCACCCTGGGCTGCTGTCCAACAGAGGCTGGCAGCTGACGGGGAAAATCCGGATATGCACATACCTTCAACTTCAGCTTAACTACTGGGCAGGAACAGGGTGCAGCACTAAGATGATGAGGAATTACACCCACTGGCTTTAGCTTGGCAATTTGTTGCCAGCACTGAGAATCTTCAAAGACTCTGGTGGTCATTCACATCAACAGTCTGAGGCAAACAATACTAGCTTACAAACAAATCAATGAAGTGAAACAAACAAGAGATGTAATGACCCTAAGCCGGTCCTCGTGTGGCTGTCAGAGAGGTTCAGGTGGCTCATCACACAGCAAGTAATGCTTTTTTTTTAAAGGTGCATTTCATCTTTTTGTTTGTTAAAATGCGATCTATCTCTAAGCCAAAAATACCACATTCCTTGACCGACTCTGTTGCCTCCATCAGAAGGTGCAGGTCAGCTGTTATGTGAAATGATCCGTGTCACACTGTTGTGGGAGAATTATGTCGGTGTGACATGCGCACAAGGGCCAAAGCCACCACGTCCGCCGCGAGGAATCTCCAAAAATGGTTGTTAATGGTGACACCTGTGGCAGGGAGGAGACGTGCAGCGTAGTGTAGCTTTCACCACACCCATGCCAGAGTGGGCCAGACCAGATCCAAGCCACCTGCTCTACGACCCAGAGGGAGGGCCAGGGCCCGGCCCGCTAGCCCCGATCAGCATCCGGAAGCTCCATGGAGCTGCTAGCATAACAGAGCTAACGCTAACACTAACCAAGCCCGGGCCAACCCTGCCAGCCCACGTGGCAGGTTGCTGGACCTCAGTGTCCGCGGACCCTAGCGGACGTGGACATGGTGACCAGGTAAGATGGTGGGCAGGGCTAACACCTGCTCCTATAACTGTGGTTACGTTCTTTCGCCCGTGACCATCGAGTCCAAGTATGAGCCAACGACAGAATGCTGACTGCACTTTTTTTATTTTTTATTCCCTCATTCTCCTTTAAATGTATGGATCCTAAAAGGTGCAGTGTGTAGGATTTTGGTCATTTCTGTCACTTCTAAAAAAAAATATTACAAGACAACTACATGACTGACATCTTCATGAATTCATAACCACATAAACATTGTATTGTTTAATTGCTTTGCCTTACCCTGACATTAATGTATATTCACACGAGGGGCAGGTCTTCTCTATGGGGGCCGCCATTGTTTTTACAGTAGCCCAGAGTGGACGAACTACACATCTGAGTTCTGACCACTGAAATCTACCATAAGTTCTCATACATGCTCAGAAGGGTGAGGTGATGGATACGGTATGCAACTTCACCTCTAGATGTCACCAAATCGCACACACTGCACCTTTAATCCTATGTCAAATTTTCAAAGTGCTGGTGCTGCCACACACACACACACACACACACACACACACACACACACACAGAGATTAGTGCTACACACTGAAACACACTGGCGTGGACGTGTCGCGGAGGCGCAGAGTGGAAACACGGAGCTGCTGAGAGGATGATAAGGCAGGTGGGGGAAAGTTTCCACAGCTCCCTCGCTGTCTGATAAAGTCGGCGGCGGCAGCAGCAACAACTCTCCGCCTGTGTTCAAAGCGGTGAGCGTGTGGGTGCGCGCGTGTACAACTCTTGACAGATGCTGTTTCTCCTGCTTCGTCATGACATTTCCTGAAAAGAGCTAGTACTCACCAGCAGCCCCTGGGGCGTCTCTGCTGCTGCTGCTGCTGCTCCGTAGAAGAAGAAGAAGAAGAAGAAGAAGAAGAAGAAGAAGAAGAAGAAGAAGAAGAAGAAGAAGAAGAAGACGGGGCAGAAATGGAAGAAGAAGTTCCCGCCGACACACTTTAGTTTAGTTGTAATAAGTAATAGTCACAACCTCAGTCGCTCCCTTTCCTCTGGGCCATGACACAGCGGCATACACACTGAACGCTTCTCTCTCTCTCTCTCTCTCTCTCTCTCTCTCTCTCTCTCTTCCTCTCTCTACCTCTCTCTCTCTCCTGTGTGCGTGTTCGTGCGTGCGTGTGTGTGGAGAACAGGCTCCTCCCCTATGAAGTGTTCGCTCACAGCCGGATAAGTAAAGGGGGAAACAGCCATTACAAAACTCAGTCTACATACGGCAACGTTTCCACTTGCTAGTGCTGCATTTAAGGTGTTTACACCACAGACTCATGTTTACACTGAAGGCACTGTAAGTGACCATCAACTGACTGACTTATTGACTGGCTGTCCTTTTAAAGGTGCAGTGTGTAAGATTTTGGTCATTTTTGTCACTTCTAAAAAAAAATGTCAGAAAACATACTGATATTTTCATGAATTTATGATGTTTTAAATGTTTCGTTTTATTTCTATTACCCTTGAATGAGCCCACTAATGTATATTTACATGAGGAGAGAGTCCGCACTGCGGGGGCTGCCGTGTTTTTTACAGTCGCCCCTGCGTGGAGGTGCTAAACATCATTTGAGTT
>JAFBJT010109322.1:17139-62893 GCA_016785325.1 Chascanopsetta lugubris
TGGTGTGGGGGGTGGGGCCCCAAAGGGAGGGACCCCCCCCCCCCCGCCCTCCCTCTCATGTAAATATACATTAATGGGCTCATTGAAGGGTAATGGGGGGAAAAATGTAAATGTCGGTATGTAATTGTTTTGTAATATGTTCTGGACGTGAGAAAAATGCCCAGAATCTTACACACTGCACCTTTAAAGGAGGCTGCAGTTGCACAGGCTGAGCAGCTGATGCGGACGTGAGGGTCCGAACCCACAGAGTCGGTCCGATGAGAGGAGCGATGCCCCCCAGACAAACGTGTGACGGAGCTCGGTTTCACATCGGTTTATCCTTTTTAGGTTCGGGACAAACGGAGCCTTCGGTGATTCAGTCGGCTGGAACATGTGAGTTCACTTTTCAGGATAAATACACAGAGATACAGATCAACGGGGGGCACCTCCGGAACTGCGGTTGCTTACAGTGACCCCTGTGGCCGCGAGGTGGCACGCGCTCGTTGGCGGTGAGTGGCAGAGAGAAGATAATAACAACAATAATAAAGAAAGCTAGCAGGAGTTACACCCAGGAGCTACGCTACTGGTTCGCAGCCTGCTAACTAGCGGAGCTAGCGCTTGCTAACAGGCTCCGCCCTCTCTGCTAGCATCATACGACTTATTAGAGCTAGCTTTAATCGCCTGTTGAATTGATCACAAAAAAAGTATTTGGGCCTATTATTACGTTTTAGTTTGGTCCATTCGGGAACAATACCATTGTCCGCCACTAGATGGCAGTAAGGATGATCCGGAGGTACAAGTGGACGTGTGAAACATCTTTTTAGTTTTAATGACAACTGAAGTCGACCATAGTTTCTCCTGCATGTTCAGAAGGGTGAGGGTGAGGTGATGGATACAACATGCAACGTCACCACTAGATGTCACCAAATCTTACACACTGCACCTTTAATGACTGACTGGACTTTTAATTAAATGACTGATTGACTGACTGACTAGGCTTTAATTAACTGACTGACTTGTTAACTCACTGATTCAATAACCAACTGACTGACTGACCTATTAACTGACTGACTGATTTATAGCCTAATCGACTGACGCACTTATGAGCTGACTGACGTACTGACACATGAACTGAATTGACTGAACACACATTGCATGGATTGAATGCCAGTCAGCGTGTCCGTCTAAAATAGCAGTTCAGTCTTCAGCATGTTCATCATGAGCTTTGCTGAGTGACACATTTTAAATGGACAGACCACAGACTGTTTGGACAGAACTGAGGCCATGGAGAGATTACTTCCAACTCTGATCCTATTGGAAACTTTTATTAAAGGGCCAATATGTAATATTTTGATTATTTTTTATTTGCATCATATGGAAATTAAATACACAGTAATTAAGATGGTGATTTTGTTGGTGGATCATTTCCTGAATAAAGGAATGGTTGTTTTCATTACTCTACAATTTTACATTTTCATCAGGAGTGAGTCCTTTCTACTATACTTTCACAGTAGCCCAGAATGGACAAACTCAACAACTTTTGAGTTTCAATGAAATGTGTAGGTGACAGTTAGTTCTCCTGTATGCTGGGAAGGGAAGGGTGAGGTATGGGGGGAATTCATCCGCAACATGTGAATTACTTGGTCTCACTAAATCCTTTAAAAAAAATCCAATTTTCAAAAATAATATAGGGGCAGAAATCAGCAGAGGAGCTAAGTGGCTGAAATAATACCAGATCTTGGCAGTAGTACAAACATGGTGGCAAATGAATATTACCTTTTAAACATTTGAATGTCAATAAAAACAACATCATGTGAAGATAAATGATCAAATATTTTATTCTGTCCATTCACACACACACACACACACACAACAGTGCAAAGCAGCATGACTGAATCCACACAGGTTGTGTTTCAGGTTCTCACAGTCCCATATATCCACTTTCTCCTGACGTCCGTCTGTGAGGTGATGAGATGGTTCATGGCTCTGGTTCCTTCTCTTTCTTCTCTTCTTTCTGCTCTGGCTTCTCAGACGTTTTCACCTGAACCTCAAAGTAGGGTCTGTAGATGTAAAGACCACCAACAACTCCAAGCAGCGCGGCCACGGCCCGATCTGTTAACGATATTCTCCGCCACAGCATGACTTCTGAGTTGATGACAACTCGTCTTGGCACAATCCTGTAAGAACAATTCAGAACGACTGTCACCGCGATGTCTTTTGAAATAATTTGAGGGATTATTAGCATATCGTAGGTTAAGCCGGATATGTGCTATGTTTACAGAAAACAGAGCAGCTGAAATACTGGTATTTTACTGTTGAAAGATTACCAACATTTAGTTTAGATATGTTGCTCTATGAACCTTCCAACGTTTTCTTTTTGATTTACCTCTTTAAGTATCCTATACAATACAGCAGTATTCAACTCATTATGAATGGTCAGTTCTTCTATGAGTAAAAGCAGCTTTTCTGATATCCAGTGTATCGTTTTATAATACTGTAAAAAAAGGACATAGTCGAGATTTGGTCAACAGGTGTTACATTAGACAACATGCAACATGGAGATACATATTTCTCTTTTTAAGGATCGTTTAGATTAATCAAGAAATGACAGATGAATAAAGTTCCTACTTTAAGTAGCAATACCATATCTAATCATACAGAAATCCAATGACATATGCATTGCATTAAAAACTCAACAGACGACGGAAATAAAACACAGTGCGCCTTTTATCAGGTCTTATGAAGAGCAGACGAGACATAAGGACACGGCCGGTGTTGGATAATTGTCTCACGTGACATTTAACCTGAATTCCAGATGAATTCCAGTTTATAAACCACTCACCGACAAGGCAGACTGATGAAGGCGTCTTTCAAGGAACATACAAACGCCAAAGACTCAGGCACACGGAATATTCGTCATATTGAACTGTTTCTCCAATATCACCTCACACCGCCGCCATTACTGTTTCTTCTTCTACGGACGTTCACTGCGCAGCCAGCTGTAACGCGCCACCTGCTGGATTGAATCAGGACATGCCCTCTGCTCTGCTTCACTGAGAAGCTACTGAGTTTAAATCATCAACAATTCAAGTGCGGTCAGATAAAGTAATTACAAATGTAATTTAATCTAAAACGAGATTTGTTCATTGAGATCTCCTTTATTCGGGTGACTATGCCTTTCTTAGTTTATTCTGTATGTATTGTGCGTATCATATCTATATATTGTATACACGAGGTTATACATAAAATTGCTTTCTAAATTTCGTTGTAATGCCGGCAACAGTAACAGTAACAATAACAGTACAACTTCTTTGTACAACAGAGCAAATGCAACGTGACACAGTTGTAAACATTGATTCAAACATCGAATACATCAACAATAAGCATAAAGTGCTCAAATATTCGAGTAAATCAAACGTATTGAATACAAGTGTGATAATGGCTGTCCTATTGTGCAAAATTTGGTAATTTCCTGACAAATTTGAAGAAATAAAAACACAGAGGTCAGAGTCAGGCTTTTAATTTGAAGGCAGGAAACCGTGCTCCACCGGAAGTTAGACTGAATGCGGAAGCACAACATAAAGCAGAGCTCGATTCACGGTATGGTGTCTGGTTTGTCTCATGAGTGTAGAGTTACTTTCTTAAAGAAATTGTTGAAGTTTTTGCTTAAATAAACATAAAGAAGGTGAAGATAGTTCAGTCACAACAGCGTCGGTGAGTGTTTTGAAGTCAGTGGAATGAGTTTGAGAGGAGCTCTGTGTGTGTTTGTGTGTTATCGAAGCTCACCTGTTATGCGTGATGAGTGACAGGTGAGTGATGTCAGCGGCGGATTCTCCTCACTCTTGAACAAACAACATGCCCTCATGGAAAACATCCGAACTCGACTGAGGTTCGGAAGCAAAGAGGAAGATGTGAAACTGCGCAAGAGAAAATCTCAACTGTACTTGAAGGAGGACGAGTGTCCTCTGAGCAGCGGTGAGACTTTTATTTTGAAAAGCTACGCACTGTAAACCTTACACAGTACACGAACATGCGTGTAGGGGGTGTACTGCTTCACATACACGTTTTGATTATTGCCCTTTCTATTGGTAGAATTTGAACGGCACAGCCTGTAGATATTTGTATCACCTCTAGTGATACCTAGAGGTGAAGTTGCACATTGCAGCTAAACACTGGTCTGGACAGATGAAGCCATTGCAGGAGATGAGTTAATGTGAATCATCACTGTTTTTTACTCATAGATACAGTGAATTGGATTTGCGTGACATCTAGCGGTGAGGTTGCAAGTTGCAGATGAATTGTGAAAGTGATAAAAATGACGGACATCTTACACACTGCACCTTTAAACTCAAAGTATAGTTATGCTGTTTTTAATTTCCCCGCTGAAATATTCTCGTCCTAGCCTCAAAGACTGCAGTAGATACCGTGCAGTGTTAGTATTTTCACCTCAGTGAAACACATGATATTGAACAGTGAGAGTTTTGTTGTTGTGCCTCTGTGACGGATATAACTCCGGGATGTGATGCTTGATTTCTCGAAGGATCCCTCAGAACCAGGGTTGTGGCCTTCTGCCTCACCTTCAGACTCATCAACTGCTTCCTGGTTCAGACCAGCTTCGTTCCTGATGAGTACTGGCAGTCGCTGGAGGTTTCCCATCACATGGTCTTCGAATATCCTTTGGTCAAGAAAGAACTTTATATCGTTGGTACAGTCAGAGGAAAAAATGTATGGATTCCTTTTTTTTAGCATATGATGCATTTAAGATGTGACAAATGTGTTTTAGCATTTTTTCTTACTATTCCCAAATTCAACCATGTTCTACAGACTTCATAGAAAACAGATCTATGAACACAAATCTGAGGAAACACTTGAGACCTGCTTTTGACCTTTGTTGCCACCTTAACTGTTTGACGTATGGCTACCTGACATGGGAATGGAAGGAAGGAATCCGAGGATTTTCTTACCCCCTCGTCTTTGCTTTCATTTATAAGATTCTACACATCGTCAGCTGCGACTCGGTCCTGCTCCTGGTAAGAATCACACGGCTGATGATTCACTGCATGGGTGTTTTTCTGCTCCGCTAAAGAAGTGTTGGCTTTGTTGTGCAGATATGGCTCCCGCGAGTAACTCAAGCTCTCCTGGCTGCGTCTGCTGATGCACAGTTCTTTTTCCTCATCCAAACGCTGGAAAGTCAAGACACTGCAAAATGGACGGTGAGAGAAACGGACACCTGTGTGTGTGTGTGTGTGTGTGTGAGAGAGATTTAATACAGATCGTCTGTACATGCACTCTTCCTGTACCACATGTTCTGTCTTCGATCTGATGAGAAAACACAAGCTCAGTAAGTGTCAGAAACTGGGATGTTCCAACTCTGCCTGAGTGACGGTGTGTTGTTGTGTTGACGAGCAGTTCTTCTGCCACCTGTGCTCGTGGTTCACCTGGTTCTGCTGCACCCGGACTCTGACCAACAGTGTGGAGAACTCCATCACCTGCCTGGCTCTTTTCTACTTCCCCCTGCCGGGCTCCAAGACACACAGCAGGTCTGTTGAAATCTTTCTTTTCACAAATATGCAACATAAAAACCCAAAAGACAACTATGTGGGTCATTTTTTTTTTTTTTGATTATTACTTTTTTGGCAGCAAGAAATATTTGACTCTGGTGGCTTTGGCCGTCGTTTTCCGTCCCACGGCGCTGATCGTCTGGTTTCCTCTGCTGCTCTACCATTTCTGGAAGGATGACAACAAACTGAGACTCATCACTCACGACTACATTCCTATTTGGTTTGTCATTTTCCTCTCACATCCAATAGAACCGTAATTTGCAGCAGTCTTTTGATGACACTTTCATCTCGTCTTGTCTCCAGGGCCTTTGTCGTTATCATCTCAACAGTGACCGACTGTTTAATCTATGAAAAGGTCAGAAAATATCTAGATTCATCCACTAACTGCTGCTCATTGCATGATGGTATTAGTGACACTTTGTGTGTGTGTGTGTGTGTGTGTGTGTGTGTGTGTCAGTGGACCATGGTGCAGTTCAACTTCCTGAAGTTTAACCTCTTTCACGGCGTGGCTGATTTCTATGGCTCTCACCCGTGGCACTGGTACATGACTCAGGGCTTCGCCGTCGTCATTGGTCCTCACCTTCCCTTCTTTCTCCACGGTTGCTGGCTCGCCTTCAAGAGATACAAAATCCTGGTGGCGACAGTCGTCTGGACCGTGGCGGTCTACAGGTAAAAACTCTGTGTTTACGTTGAAGAGCCTGGTTTTATCCAACTGCACTTAAAGGTGCAGTGTGTGAGATCTCGGTCAATTGTTGTCACTTCTTATAGAACTACCAAACAATTATCAATGCACAAGTGTTTTTTCTCAGAGTGAGTCCGAATTGTTTGATGCCTCACAGACAAACTCAGGTGTTTCATATTTCTTTCAGTTTGCTTCCTCATAAGGAGTTCAGGTTCATTTACCCCGTGCTGCCGTTCTGTATGATCTTCTGTGGTAAGTCTCTGCTCCCACTTTCCCAGCATTGATCTGAATCATCAGTCAAGGAAGTGTTTACATCATGTTTGCCCCCCCCCCCTCCACACACACACACACACAGGGATTTCTCTAGCTGATCTGAAGTCATGGCGTCGAGCTGCAGCCTTCTTCTTGTTAGTGACCAACCTGATCGCAGCTCTCTACACCGGCATGATCCACCAACGAGGACCTCTGGACCTCATGACGCACCTCCAGGCTCTTTGTGGCTCCACGTCTCCGCAGCCGGACATACTCTACCTCATGCCCTGTCACTCAACACCATACTACAGGTACAGCAGTTAATATTCCCTTTGAATCGTCTGCACGTTGTGTACGTGTTTCTGAAGCATATATAATGATGATGTTAGTGTTTCCTTATGTCTCATTACATATTGTGCATGTGTGTTTGACAGATGAATGGATGGTTTGCATGTTTTTCTGATTATCTGTTTGTAATCAAATGTATTAACAAAACGCTCGACAGAAAATGTTTTGGAATTTTAGAGATACTAAATTGATAATATTCTGAGTAAAGATTTGACCGTCTATTAACAGCAGCTGATGTTTCTCTGTCCTTGTAGTCACGTCCACTGTCCCATCAAGATGAAGTTCCTGGAGTGTCCTCCAGATCTGGGACAGGACGGTTATGTTGACGAAGCCGAGAGATTCTACGACGACCCTCTGCACTGGCTGAGGACCGCGTTCCCATTCAAATCCTCGTTACCCACACACCTGGTTTTCTTTGACGTCTTAGAAAAGGTAAAATAGTCACTTGTATAACTGTGTAAATGTTTCTCTTTACAGCCTTTTCAACATTCCATGCTTTTGTTGTCGTAGGAAATCTCAGCGTTTTTAAAAGGGAACAACTTTGTGAGGACAACGGACATATTTCACACTCACTTTCCCGAGGGACGGGTTGGCGGAAGAATCTTTATTTATGAAAGGCACTGACAAAAACACTGAAACACTCAGAATGATTTGATACAGAAATAAATGTTTCAAACTCGGATCTTGTCCTTTTAAATCATTACTTGTTATATGTACCTGGGTGTTATTTCAGGACTTATGATTCAGTTTGATGAGAAAATGTTTTTTTTAAATGTATCTAAAAGCAAAAGCTGGAATGTTAGAAACAACTTTAAACACACAAGCTGTTTCTGCAGCAGCAAGTTAAAGCTACTAAAGGACTGAACATGGAAAACATCTTAACTGTGGCATCCATCTTGTTTTTTCCCTTTTTCAAACAAAGAAAAACCAACACTTTCAACAAAATATCCTTTTAAAGTGCTGTGGCTAAAAATGAGAATCAATGGCATTATAGAATTAAATTCTAAAAACTTAAATGTTTAAAATTTGTATGAGTTGAAAACAACTCATAAATGTGCAGATGACATTAGAAAAGTCTAATCATTCATTCTTGGTTTCACTACTCACAGAACAGCTGCAGGACGTTCAGTAGCATTAGAAAGTGAACTTTGTGCAAAATTGCAAAAACACGTTTGCTGCGACCTCGAGACCTGGCTTTCTGCCTCCGCCGATGAACCAGTCTCCTCCTTTGAGTCTGTGTCGGCTTTTTCAAAAGGCCCGCTGGGATTCAAACACAAAGCACTGAAATGAAGAACAGCACAGTTCAGCTCAGGGAGCCACAGCAAGATGCGATGAAAACAGGAGGAAGACGGTGTCGGTCACAACTTCAGGACCGGAGCTAAATTTGAGATAGAAATACACAGAGAAAATCGACTTGCTCAAAATAAACATTTAAATGTTAGATTCCTCTTCCTTGATGCCCAACGTCCCAAAATGAAAGACTTGAAAACAGCACAGTCCATTTCATTACTCCGACGGAGCACAACCATTTTTGTGGGTGACATTCTTGTAAAATACGGACCCATCCAATCTGAATTCACGACGGATTAAATGTCCAGTGCACAAGATTTTATTGGCAGAAACTGAATATGACTAACGTCATTTAAATTATACCTTGAATGTATAAACTGTTATTGAGCCCTTCAGGTCTTAGCTCAAGACTAGCCCATCTCAATGGAGGTTGTAATGGTGCACCACATTTTGCGATTTCAAGATGAATCGCAGCCCACCGTAGTTTAAGCACACTTGAAGGAAAACGGTAGAGGGGGATTCAGCTATAATATGCAGCTTTAGAGATGTCAGTGCATCGTGCGCACTTTATTTCTAAGACCCAAAGGGACCTCCGCTCCCGTGCCTCATTGGACTGCCGCGCCGGCCTGAGCGCTGACCTCTCCCGTTGCCCGCCATCGGGCAGACTAGTATATAGTTAGCGGGCCTGTGCCGCCCCTTGGGGGCACCCGGCCCCCCACCCAGTGGTGGCTCGAGTCTGCCCTCCTACTCACGTTGTGGCCTACAGATGATGAACCTCAGTGCGCATACACTTGCGCACATTCTCACACACTGGTGTATCGCGCTGCTCCAACACCCTGTCTGACCACTTTGCCATGTGAGCTTCTTTTTTTTTCTATCTCTCTTATTCATTACTATTTTTATGACTTTCCTTTCAGCTCCTCTTCTCTCTTATCCAATATCATCATGTCATAATATCTTATATTATCATTTCTAGTATGCGTTTATCTCCCTGCAATTTCAGGCTTCAGCCAAGCAGCCAAGGACGCGGACGTATAGGTTGTTATGAGTACTTGTCACTGATGATGGTATTTATGGTAATTTATAGGTGCTGATGAATGTGTTTCATGTGTATTTCCAGTAATCAATGCAATCTTCTTTCCTCCTATCCACTCCCTGTGCTCCATCTGGCCCAACAACCTCGCACACAACACATGAGCAAAATTCCAAAGAATGACCAAATTACCCAAATAAAGATGAACAGGAAGAAGGTACACACGACATTCCACCTGTCGGACTTAAAATATGTCAGGCACAATTGGGCATCAAAGACTTCCAGTACTTCCTGCCGGACAGGACGGGTGAAAACAAAACAAAACAAAACAAAAAAAAAAGTGTCGGAATGTTGATTTGACAGAATGGTAAAACTTCCTCAGGATCGCCTTCACTGCTTCTTTTGCTTTTTTTTTTTCACAGCGTCAAATGTCTTTGTAACTGTTCCGTTGCGTTTCTTCACTCTGTGTCTCCTTTGGCTCGCTCTTCTTTGGTCTCCACGTACAGCCGCTCCCACAGGTCGGAGCGCTGCTGTTCGAAGCTCAGTCTCTTCTCGAGCTCCGTCAGGCGCGACTGCAGCTCCTCCGCCGCTTGATCGGCCTCCTTTCCGGCTTCAGCGGTGTGCCTCCTCACGCTGTTCAGCTTACTCCTCAACTCGAACACCACCTTCCTCCTCTTGTCCAACTTGGTCCTCAGCGCCTGGACTTCAGCCATCAATTCCTCTCTTTGGACTTGGGAGTTTCTGATCAGCTGCTTCTTCTCCTCCAGCTGCTCTTTCAGCCTCTGGTTTTCGCACACCAGAGAGTCGGCTCCGGCTCCCATCGTCTCGAGATGTCTCATCTCGGAGCGCAGCTTCCCCAGCTCCTCCTGTAACATGTACATGGACCTCTCTTCGCGCTCCAGCGAGTTTCTCAGCAGCTGGTTTTCAGCGGCCAGTTTCTGCTGATGAGCCACAATGTTTATCTTCTCCTCTGTGGTCTGTTGCAGTCGCACCTCCAGGTCGTTCATCTGAGCCTTCACGGGAAAGAACACGTCAGTTGGAAGTGGTGTTTATATACGACATGATGATTGAAGGCGATAAGATTCACGCAAATGATGAAGTGGGGTGACAGTGCAGCATTAGCACGAGTTTCTACAGTGAGATTGGCATATACAGGTGCTGTTCAAAAAGTGCTCACCCTGCCCAAGAAACAAGAGGCTGAATTCCCACTTGGTGGCACAAGTGGATCCTACAAAGCCCTTAATCAATGTCCACATTGTTGTCAATCTGTCTGCATGACAGGTGCCTCGTTTTTTCAAACTGATCACCTCTTGAAACAAATCTGAAATGCCGTCTAACTGGTCGCTATTTTCATTGAGATGATGAACTCCTGAAGAATTAGGAGGCTTCAGATGTGAGCCTCATCAGCAAAGGCACAGCAAAGCTTGATGGATTACTCTTTCGACAGTTACTTTGTCTGGGTGAGGTCAAAAACTTTTGGAACTACCCTTGTATATTACATCACAACAGCCAATAGGACTTCAAATCACCTGAGTGTGCATCTGTTTGATGTAGTTTTCTTCATTTTCTTTATTCATCTTTTCAATCACATCCGTCAGCAGCAGAACCACTTCTAGCTCGTCCAGGTTTTTTAGATCCAAGTATCCGTCCTGGCCCCAAGAGATGAAAAAGATGAAGTCAACACAAGTTGAATGAGTATCATATATGAAAGAAACAATAGTATGTTTTAGTTTGAGCCGTCACTGACTAGGTTTATTTGATGTTTTCCTCGAACATGCCGCTGCAGCAGGTCTCTCAAACTGTCCAGCTCGGTCATTCTGAACGTCTCCATTACTTTCTGTCTTTCTTGAATTTGTTTGATGCCTGTAACATTTGTACAAAATATTGTTTACACACAAAAGCATTTATTCATCTACATGCAACATTAGAGATCATTGTTGGGGTATGTGCACGTGTGACGGAGCTATGGTTCGTGATGATCTAAAACAACATTCGTGGGAACACCTGGGATTTTAGAACCAGGAGAAACGACAAAAAAAAGGCAATTAAGTTCAACTGCCGTGTGGTGTCAAATACTCTCGCCAAATACACTGCATTGAGATTCTCACCATGAAAGTGACCAAAGCTCATGCTGAACGCCACGACGAGGGCGATCAGGATGCACTTGTTGAGGAGGCAGCCGTCCTGACTCTGCGCAGGTCTGACTTCAGCCTCCTCATTCTGGTGCTGCTGCTTCTCTTTGACCTCCTCCTCCTCTTCAAGCTCCTCTCTTGGACCAGACTCCGATGCCTCTTCTTCCTCAGGCTCGGTCACAATGCTTGTTGGGGTGTTCTTCCTCACTCTTCGCCTTCGTAAGACAGTGTTGGGGCTCTGTCCTGCTGCCTCATCCTCACTGCTGCTGGAGTTTATCACTGTGGCCTGCTGTGCTGGGAAAACTGCAGAGAAATACACAAGAGTTGTGTTTGCACTGATGATGTGAAGGAGGAACTACAACAAAGTGATGCGCACTCAGTCGGCAGGCACAGAAAACACATGTGATGCTTCTCGCGCAGATAAACAGTTATGTTTCATTCATTCTGCAACATATAATTCATGTTCAAGTGTTCTTAACGCAGTAAAGGGATAGTTCAACATTTTGTTCATTTTGAGTTTGAGGGTGAAAGATGACATACTGTCATCACTGTAACACTGAAGTGCATTTTCACACCATGGATTGTGTCAATCAATTCTATGTGAGTAAGTAGATTACTTTAGTGGTCTTAAAAGGTAAAGTGAGCAGATTTAGAGAAATCTGCCAGTTAAGTTACATGTTGCAACTAAATATCCCGACCTACCTTCTTTCAAGAATAAGGAATATGAGGCTATGGTAGCTTTCAGTTACTATTAAAACAGATGTTTAGTTTATCCATTGTGGGCTACTGTAAAAAAAAAAGTGGTGCAACATAATGACCACCACTGAGACGACTGTCTCCTGATATAGACAAAAAGGCTCATTATAGGGAATAAAAACTCAAAATATTCTACATTCAGGTCATTATGCTCACATAAAAATATCAATATCATAATTTTGTATTAACATTACACCATTATATGGTGTTGTACACAACTACATGAATTTCACTTCTGACTCGACACTAAAAACGACACAAAAATACACACGCACACCTGTGAAGACACTGTAAGCTGTGAACAAAGCTCTGTGGTGGAACTTGCTCTAAATGTGTTCCTCGTGCTCATGTCATTGAATCGCGTGTTCAGTATCAGCACCATGTTTGTGTTATTGAGCAAACACAGAATCATATTATATTGGATCTAGTTTCACATCACGCCACCTGCAGAAGTGTGCCCTCCAGCGAGCTTGCTCCTCAGACGACGGCCTAACTTCACCAAACTATGTGGAAGTTTCCAGTGACTTTTCATTGAACATGCTTTGATGGCACAGAAACAGACAGAGGGGGGAGAAGTGCAGATGTTTTGAATTTCTCTTTGTCGACAGTGAGAGGAAATAAAAATCACTTTGCTAAATAGTGTGTCATACCAGTCTCTGCAGAGGTGAAGGCGTACTGGCTGCTGCAGGATGTGCCGAGGTAAAGCTCCCCGTTGGCGGCCGCCTCGTTCTCCTCTGCGTCCACATGCTCGTCCTCCTTCAAGTCTCCCAGGGTTAAGATGTCCGAGCCGTCGCTGAAGGAACACGCGGTCACAGACTCTTTCCCTGCGGCACCGTCTCTGTCCTGTACGTACAGATTAAAAGCTCAACCCAAGGATTCCGGGCAATTTCAACAAATGTAAAAGAATTTTACAAATTCCCATCATCACAACCTAAATTTTACTTTTGCAGATCATGAAAACATATTTGAACTTTACATTGTGAAATCATTGTCTAAAAATGTGACTGCAGATTATTTGTACATCTTCTCACCTCTGGGACAAACAGTGTCTCATCTATGGTTGGTTCCTCCTGCGTGTCATTGGGTGAATCATTGCCTCTCTCCTCGACACACACAGCTGAAATGAAATATGATCCGTTCGTGTTTAAACTACAATTACATCACAGAGTATTAAAAAGTCTGAGCTGCTGAAGTTTTTGTTGGTCAGATTTACAACACTCATGCTCAACTTTTAACTGTAAAAATGTTCTTGAATCAAATGAATGATATGGTATTTTCAACCTGGTGCAGTGTCCTGTGTGTCCTGCAGGTGTGTTTCCTCCACTAGAGAGTGATGCAACGGTTCGGCTCCATTCTCCACTGCCGCCTCTGATCCCAGAGTCTCAATATCTGAACCCTGTAGACACAGGAAGGAAACATTAAATCTGAGCCTTGGGCAATAATTGCGTAGGTGAGTTCGGATCAAGCAACTAAGAACGGTGCTCACAGCAGGATAATTCAGCTCTTTTCAGAGAGGGATGATTTGTAGATCTGACAAGCTGCTACTAGTGTAATTTTTTCTGAGAGCAAAAAAATAAATTGAACCCTTTTTGATGTTGGCCTTAAAAATGTAAAAGGTAAAACTGGTTAACTACAGTAATTATCTAAAGGAAACAGCAGTAAAAAAATAAAATAATGGCTTCTTACCTCATTACTAATGATGGCCCAGCCACCGGACAACTCTGCATCATTTGATGACTCTGACATTTCTGTGGGTCATCAACAATGAATCTAGAGCAAAAAAGGTAATCAAGTTACATTTCTGAGTGTTTCCAAAGATGAAACCAGCACAAAATTGGATGAAGTCTAAATTGTGCCCAAACGACTAGCAAGGAGAGACACTCTGGTATTTAAAAAAAAAAACCTGTTTCAGAACTTGTTTGTAATTTGTCAAAATCATAATAGGTTCAAATGAAGTCATGTTTGCTTTTTGAATTCTGTTGACTCAATAATGCAAAAACAGAGTATAGAGACTAAACGAATATGCGATCGGAAGGGCACTGAGTGATAGTATTGTGGTTATGAGTGATGCACTTCAAGGGAAACATTTATATGAAGAAACAGAAACATACAATCAACTAAGACAGTCCCTTAACACGTTGTGATGCTGGTGTGGTATTAAAAACAATGTTCTACAATAACTCGAGTCCACTCACTGTCAGAGCTTTCACAAATCACTATTTTATCTACAGTTGGGTATTCCTTGTACTACAGTAATAAGTCGGTAGCTTTTGGTTAGTCTTGCTCAGGGTCTAAGGACAGAGGATGTCACTCGCCCAGCGAAGCCCTGAGAAAAACTGTTATTTGTTAATGTCCGAGTGCTTTCGATCAAAGCACTGAAATGCTGGACTGCTGTAATTCAAAGACATGGACATCAATTGTAGCGGCACCTGCCAGATGGGCTTTGCCCAGGGGAACTTCTAAACAAATGGAATACTTCAGGCACTCTGTGGCTCTACCTATTTGTCTTTACCTTTCTTTCTGTGCTAATGATATTTCCAACTTTGCGCTTCTTATTCTTTCCGTGCTTATGTTTTTATCTGTTGGTTATGTACATGCACACACACACAACTACAACTGCTACTTTCTATGCACGGCATGGTTTTGTTTTCAGTTTGCACACAGTGGGATCAGTCTCCTTGAGTAAAAAATACGATTTGTTAAAAAAGGTACAGTGTGAAGGATTAAGGGCTATAGTGGTGACGTTGCATGTTGCAGCTGCAAGCCTCCCACCTTACCCCTCCCTCCCCCTTCTGTCAACCTTTGGTAGCCTTCATGTCTTAATACTCTGAAAGGTGTTTAACTCGTCAAGTCAGTGCTCCTACAAAAACATACCGGCCTCCGCTGCCATATAATGCATCCATAACATGTAATCATTGAAGGGTAATTAAAAAGGCAAGTCACATAATCAAAGGGGTGTTTACATACGAATCCGGTGATGCGTTCATTTTCTTTTTCCGACCATATTTAATGGAAACAATTTCACCTAAATCTAACAAATTCCACCATGTATTACTGACGTTTTTATTTCATTCCGTTTCATTGTGAATATCTATTTTTATTACTTCTGAATAATGCTGGTGTTGAACCAAACAGCGCCCCCTGCTGGTGGTAGCCAGAGGATGTGGCGAGGCTCTTGACTCAGTCAACATTAGCGTATACGACACACTCGTGTTAGCTAGCAACCGCGAACAACTGAGGCTAGCATTAGCATAGTGTCTCAATAACAAATAAAGCCATTATTTTGATTGAATTTCACGTTGTTGACCAGTTTACTGGACTGGTTATCAACGTCACGCCCCCCGTGCAACGTCTAAACAGTTGCTTAGAGCCGCGTCCGCCATCTTTATCCAACATATAACACGAGTTTTTTATGGAAAATATAGAGAAATAATGTGACTCACCGTTAGTTTCGTTGCCGAAAGTCGCGGCAGCTGTTTACAGTCAGTCCCAGAGTTGTTGCAGTAGACCAGAGTTTATCCGTTGACACGTGGGACATGTAGTTTTACGTGAGGCTGATTAAACTGGGAAATAAACGCCGTCGAACTACGTTTCCCATGATGCAATGCGGCGAACACATAGCGCTGACAAAACGAGGGCGGGACAGAAACTGGGAGGCTGCGAAAAAAACAAAACATAAACAACGAAGCGTGACTAAACATTAACCGCAGAAACAGCCGACGTGGGAGAGACGGAAGACAAACAAAGGCACAGTCGCGCGTGTTGCGTTTGGACGTTTTAGGTTAAAGCTCATTTTGAAAAGTGTCAGCGTCCGACAAGGAAACACGTGGTGGTCGTTGTTTTGTTTTTTGCGAACCACAAAGACAACACTGTTGCTATGTTGCTCCACCGGTTGTAAGAGACCAGCATCTGTAAACACGTGTCACCGCTGCATCTGAAGTCTGGATGCATGTCCCTGTACTTACAACACGTGTGTTAGAGGCCCTTTAAATTTACATTGACTCGGCTGCTACTCGGGTGCAGTGTGTAAGATTTGGGGACATCTAAAGGTGAAATTGTATATTGTATCTACCATCCCACCCTTACCCCCCTTACCCCTATGTTTAGTATGTCCACCCTTGGCAACTGTAAAAACATGGCGGCCCCCCCTAGAGAGGCCCCAATACACATGGTGACTAATGACTAATCGTACACACTGCACATTTAACTGTTGGCCATCATCAGGATGCTTTACCCACTTTTTCATTATTTTTAATTGGCCACTTGTGTGGGTTGTGTTCAAATATTCAAAGCACTGACAATTAACTACAAGAAGATAAGGCAAAAGGGAATTATTCAAATAATTAAAAAAAGTAGTGTTAGTGTGTGTGTGACATTTCTTCCAACACAACAACATACTGTGTTTGCTACTAAAGCAACTGGAGACACCAGGGATCTTCCATTTTATGCACTTTATTATTTAAACTGGGAATCAGATTTTTCATAATTATCCACTTCCTAATCTCCTAAACTGAACATTTTTGGCAAAAAACCTTTATTTTGCTAACAAAGACAAACTGACCAAATATAACAAAAACAATAATTACAAAAAGGTACATTCATTTTTCAAGAGTTCACACCAGCTTCCTCTTAAGGAAGAGCACCTATGGGTCCCCCTGAGTTTCACTGTAAATGACCCACAGTGCTCCACCACACATTATTTATAACACAACATTACTGCATTAGGGAGAACACTGAGCCAGTCTCTGGGCACAGATGACACAGTGTTTTTACTCCTTTAGATTCACATGCGTGGACAGTAACACAACAAAACACCATGAAATGAAAGACAATGGGGACAACGCGCGTTATATCCCCTCGTTTCAGTCTCCAAGGCGATAATCACAAGGCTTATTTCACCTGTTCATAAGAAAATGACCTGAGGTAGCTTTTTTCTGTACCTGCCTGAGCTACAAGAGGTAAAGAAGAGGTACAATCTGTGAAATTCCACTACAACTGCAGTTTGTGTGAAGTCACAGGTGAAACACTTCACAACATTGCATAAACAAAGTGCTTCTGCTTCACAAACAGAGTGAGTGGGTTTCAGATTCTGGACTGAGCCTGTGATGCTCCACCACACAGATAATAGGAGAACATCGCAGGGTTGGAGTTCAAATGGAGTTTGGTTCAGTGGAAATAAAAGATTCCGAAACACAGTAACGTTTTCAACCCGTGTCCATGTCTTACAACACATGATACATTGGTAAAAATGAGTATTAAAACAAGGAAATCAATAACATTTCACACAAAGGTAGGATGCTTTACAACTGATCTCTTGCCGATGTGCAACGGTGACCTTTTCAAAAGAACATCTTTGGTTTATGTTTGCTTCACAAAAAAAAGGGGATTTAAACTGATTGTGTCTCATCTCAGCCCAAAGTTTTGCGCATGATTGAATCCTCTGCAGAGTCCTCTGATTCAAACTACAGCCATGTCAACAAACACCAGCACCCATTACCCTTTCTGACATTTCTCAGATGCAATATAATCACTAAACACTGCATTCACTTGCGTTTGTGTCGTCTTAAAAATAAATTTTGATATAAAATCATTTAATCCAAATAATAGAATCACATAATAGATTTAATATTTAAATTTCAATTCTTATATATCTCAAGTATAAAGGTATATAAATCATCTTGACAATAGCATAGTGAAAAAATCAGTTGGTGGATGTTGACAGATGACTGCACTGTTGCAACACAGACTACTAATCAATATAATATACAGCATTCATCTCTTATAATTTCACCTACAATGTACAGACATCTGTGTGCAACAGTTTTCGAGGAACTCTGCGACAGGATCTTTGGTTTGTGTGCATAATCTTGATTATTAATAGTCACTCCATCGTCATCATCAAGTGCCGGCGAATCCTGTCGGCACTTCCTGCGGAGTTCTAACCCACAATCTCTACGCTCATTCAGTCGCGGGTCAAGGCCACTAATGTGCAAGGCTTCGTTTGAGGAGCAGCACCTTAACTCGTCTCCAAGGCCGCATTTAGAATCTTTGGTCTAACAATGTGTGTTTGATTATTTCACCGCTTCTCAGTAACTTTCTGCCAGAGATCAGTTAAGAGACTAAAACAAAGTAGGGAAGCAAACAACTCTTTGGATAAATAGCGTCACAGTCACCGCTGCACATTGGCTGATAATACAAAACTACTTGGCAGACAAGTGCTAATCTTTATCTACTCTACAGCAAAGCAAAAAATACTACTTGGAACTAAAGTAACTACAATGTGTACTCAGTAGTACATAACTTCTGACAAAAATATAGTCTTTTTATGGTGTTCATTCAATTCTTCACTTTCAACTTTGATTAAACACTTCCATTGCTTTGAGTCAAATCATTCTTCATGTGTCGCATCCTCATGTGGAGCGCCGCCCTCACACACATTAGGCTTTGGTTTCAGCACGCGAGGGACGTTTTCCGCACTAAGGCCAAATTGTAAAGCTTTTCTGTACCGACATGCCGCTGTAAGCACTTCTGGTGTGAATATTCACATGAACAAAAAGGAAGAAGTCAACAAACACGAGGGTCTGTTGTGAAAACAGACACTGGGGACCTGAGGAGGAGGAGGTACCGGGGGGGAACCTATCTAAAGAGCGTGGGAGAACGGGAGGGGACCTGAGCTACTGGCACACAATATCTGACATACATTCATAGCATATTCTAGTAGGCAATTACACACTACAACAGTTTAGTACTGAGAAGATACCCTGTCAGTTCATCATGTAACATTACACGACTTTTCAAATGTACTAAACCTTGTTCCCTGAGTAGAGGAAAACCACAAAACAATCAAATCAATTCTTAAACGAGGTAGTATAAAACGGGAGTAGCAAGGGCAGCTGCACACCGACATGCTAAATATAAGCAGACATTCATCATTTCTTTTATCGCATTACTCAATAATGGACAAAATGAACAAAAACAACATTATTAATACTGGCTCGGTGCCTCAGCAACGTCTGAGTAGATAAATAAGGAACGGCGTTGTGTGTTTGACAGGATCCTGCGCTCCACAGTGCCGGTGGAGCGAGAGGAAGAGGCTGCAGCGCCCTCGCTATCCAGGAAATCAGAACAACGCAAGAGACAGAGACAAAAACAGGATGACGATCAGTGTCACCAGGAAGTATAAAGCGTGAAGAAGCTGAAACAGCCCGTCACATAACGTAGGTATAAGTAGTTATTAAATATACAGTGGAAAGTTCGCCCGCAGGCGAACAAAGGTAGATCATCAGCGGAAAGGACTCACTCTTCCCTTTCGCTCCAGTGATAAAACTCTTTGAAAATAATGTCAGAAATGTCACCGTTCCACAGACCTGACACTTTTTCTTTTTAAACATTCATGGTGGGTGAGATTTTTTGTTTTGTTTTCAAAAACATAAAAACACAACTTAAGAGAATTTTAAAAAAGGACATTCATAAAAGAAAAGGACAGAAAGGACAGTCACATGACCCTCGCTGCCAACATTATGTTATCATCTAAAAAGGCCTTGGTTGGCTTCCTGGTCGATGTGAGAACAAAAGAGGGTGACGGTTAAGAAAAGAAGTCTTTGTATTTTCTAAACCTCTCTCTCTTTCACACACACACGCACACACACACACAAACAAACACACAGACACACACAGATGCAAATACCTCATTGACTTACAATCAGGCCTCTTGTATTCTTCCGACAGAGAACAACTTCAGCAGTTCTACATTTGTGGAGCTGAGTTAGCCCCTTCTTGTTTGTTGTGTTGTATATTTCTCTTTGCGACAGCCACATAGTTTAAGGAATACTTTGACTTTCTGCGGAGCACGTTCACTGTCTTGGTGTGGGAAGCGGAGACTGATAACACACCTCCCAGTGATGAATATGAAGCTACAGGCAGCCGTTGTTCAACTCTGCACAAAGAACGCAACATTATCCTGCCTATGACCCACAAAATAGACACTTGTTGATTCCGTGAGCCTTCGAGAAATGTTAGGTTCAAACAGAGAGAGGTGAGCTGATTGAATAGAGCAAACAGAAGGCTGCACTTCAACTTTAGATAAGTGGCGAGTTCGACCGCAGGAATGATAATGACCACATGTTCCTGAAGATCCACTTATTGCTTAGATATTCATTCTACGGAGTGTAAATAAACAAGATGAATGCCTCTGCCTTCACTCCCATTCTCACATCCACACACACACACACACACACACTCAAAGAGAAAGTTCAGTTTGACAGCTGCCCCGAGCCTCATGTTGACAGCAGCCAGTGTCCACAGACTCTATAAACTTCACGTTGACCTGACTCTCCTCCAACAGCTCATCGGCCTCCCCCACTGGGATGCCGCATTCTGAGCTTATGCTGTCCTCCGCTGACAGAGATGGAGGGCGGCTGTTCGCACCAGACGACAGGTTGGTCATCTCCGTCTCGTCATGGGAGTAGCGACCCGAGTCGCCGGTTGTGTGGCTGCCCTCACTGTTGGAGGACCCCTCCGTGTCACCAGAGTGTTCGAACAGGGCCTGCAGGGTGGCGGGTTGGTCCGGAGACACCAGCTCCTCCTTGAAGGTCAACACTGTGGTGCCGGGCTGGTAGGAGACGGTGCAAGGTCTCATGCTCTGCAGCAAAAAGTCTTTGGTCAGTTATTTGGTCATGTTGAATGATCTAATTATATCATCTTTACATGTGTCTTGATGGAAACCTGGGATGGCACTCTCCCTGAGTGTCATCTTCCAAGTTACCGGTGGCAGATGGCTTTTGAAAACAATCTTTAGTTCACAGTTTGTAAAATAGTTGTATTTATATTTGCTATTTTCCTCTCAATCTTTATAGTTCTCAGGAGAAAAATCCCCTACAAAGAAAAAGTTTTGTATTCACTCCAGGGAGGATTACCACTGGTATAAGGCTCTAAGCCTTATACAATTCCCCTCTAATTCCCCCTGTTAATGACTGTTTATGCTTACCTGCACTCCGTCCTTTTTCACATTAGTGCTGAAGGAGAACCACTTCTTTTTCTTTTCAGTAGGAGTCTGAACAGGGCCGAGATAATTGATCATGAGATCTGTTCCACCCTACCAGTGAAACACAAGGAATTTATAAAATACATATTCAGTAAGAAGTATGAAATGAATATGATTGAAGAGATACAACTTTCTGAAGTTTACTAGTTCAACTACATTTTCTGATCACTTCAGGGAACCTACTTTATCTTACAAATAACGTAACTTTTCTGTGATGACGATGAGGATAATGATGATGATGAATATTATTACCAACATTGGTTTATCATTTTCTGAAATGAGCATGCAAAAGTACATTTTAATTACAAGTTTCTGCAGTAAGTGATTTGTACCTTTGCATCTATGAAATGGTTCTCACTCATCATCGACACAGCCACATCAGTGTTCTCAGCTTGTCCGTCGGAGCCATGCTGTCCTGCAGCCGAGGCCGACGTGTTCACTTCTCTGTACATTTTCACAGCAGAAAATTTCCTGTAGGGAAACAAATTTAACGTCAGCCCAAACTGAAAAGTCCAGGAAACTGAGGTTTTTTTTTGTTGAGTCTGGACAAGATGAATTACCGGTTTTTGCCTCTGCACACAATAATAAAAGCGCAGATCATGATGCAAATGAGAGCAATGCAGACACCCACAGTGATCCCTGTCATCGATTTTTGATCCAGGTGGTAGAAGCCATCAGAAAAACCTGTGTACATATTTTGATTGCCATATTATAGTTTCACAAGTCCCCCCCAACAGTCTCTAGTCATTAGATATTCAGTGATTTTGTCAGGAGAATACTGGCAGCACTAACCTGTGGAGTGTCGGGGGTCAGAGGAGTGATCAGACCACACTGTCAGCTCCACTGTTTGAGAGAAAGGTCCATCACCCATGTCATTAGACGCAGAAACTTTCACCAGATAAACCTGACCAGACTTCAGGTTCTCCAGCAACGCCATGGTGGTGGTCCCTGTTGGTGAGATTCAAATGTGGTTGTAACTACACGGTGAATAAAATGTAATCTACTTTTACTGGTGTTTTTACAAGCTGGCTACATATACATACATTAAAAAAGCATTAGTGGTCTGATATTAAGATGAATTATTATTGTTTTTCTAATTCACAAAATGCATTTATGTACACTGCAAAGAATAACTCCAAATGCAAATAGATGAATGACAGAAATAGAGAACTAGATGCATTCACCAGCGCTGCGCTGCGCTGACTCTGTGGCCTTTGTGTGACCAGGGTCAATAACTGTGAGCTGATGGCATCAGATCACAATGGACACAGAGAAACATGGAGGGGACGATGAAATGAGTTAGTGATTTCCAATGAACCATTTGTCTGGGACAAATGAAAGGATTTATGTGTGTGTGTGTCCCTCCTCTGGACAACGAGATAATCCCTCTGCTTCTCTTTCCACCTGCCTCCTTACCTTCTCTTTGCAGCACTTGCCATTCCCCGGCTATCCATGCACTTCTGGTGGTGTACAGGATCGTGTAGTGTGTCACAGCGAGGCTGACTTCATCTGGGGGCTTCCATGAAACCAGTGCTGTGCCCTCCTCAATCAGAGTCACTTTCACGGTGGAAGGGGGAAGACTGGGAGCTGGGAGTGAAAACAATAAGTCAAATACATATAAACCACAAACAGACAACACAAAATACATATGAGCAATTGCAACATGTTCCACAGAAACAAAAAAAAAAAGCATATCTTCAAAGTCATATTCACAACTACCCCATCTGTGGTTTAACCTCATTATGAATGGTGCTATTTCACAGTATTGTGCAATTGCTCACCTTCAGGGAATGTGCTCTGATAGACAACAGGGCTCCAGGGACTGGACAGCTGATCAATGTGAAGGCGAATGGCAAATTCATACTTGGTGTTGGGCTCCAGGTCTTGCACCAGGAGGCGCTGTTCACTCCTGCAGAACAAAGAATTGCTGGAGTTAACATATGCTGAATGTGTACACCATTCTGAAAAAATGCACTCAATAGGGTTTAGGTAAAAGAAACTTGAGCAAATGTGACTGCACTGCGTTCACATATTTGAGAGCCATAAGGTTTTCACAGCCTGTCCTTTTAATATTGGCCAGTAGGTGGTGATAGAGGAGCATCAACAAAGATACTAGGGTCACAAGTATGAGGAAAGAATGAGCACTTTAAATGCATATAAACACAAGGTAATGTGATTCAGCAAAGTGAAGGTATGATGATGAACTACATTTGTATTACCGGCAATAACAGGACATTGTCCAGTGGCTACGATTGAGGTAAAACTGGTGCATTGTAGGAAAAGCAATATGAAATGAGCCAGGTTATATCTTTGAAGATCTTACGTCTGTAGATAGAGCACGAGTGAGGCGTTCTGCAGACCGACTGGATTGCAACGGACGGTGTAGTTGACAGCATGGCTGGAGGTGAAGGCTGGTCTGCCCCAGTGCAGGAACACAGCGGTAGAGCTGTTGGTCTTGGCATACACGTTGTGTGGTGGAGGGGGAGGTGGCACCAGTCGATCTCGGACAGCTGAAAGGCACATTGACGGCAAAGTCCATTTTACACATAATTTACTACAAATAGTGATGAATATTTTCCAGGCATGTTGTCGGTCTTACAGACACATCCTGGGGTGCTGATGGTCTGGTCTGCCTGGTAGCCGTCTCCAACAAAATTAAAAGCCAAAAGTTTTACATGGTACTTCTTCCTGGGATCTGCATTCAGAGAAAAAGAGAAACCAAAGGATTTAGGTGAAGTTAATTCTATTGCTACTGGCATGAATAATATACATTGTTTTTATACTGACATTTTTCAGTGTATAATCCAATGCATGTAAAAATAGTTTTCTTTGCCTTAGAAGCTCTTACAGTTTTTGCAGCCATGTTTTTAGCCCAAAATGGACAAAGATCTTTTGAGTTCAAATGATAATTCAAGTGAGGCGATTACCACCATGAAACATACATCTGCATCAGTCCTCTGGGCGAGTTCTGATCTCCAGGTCTCTTCTACAGTTATTCATTCTCACCACCGTCACTCTGATTTCAGAGAAATACTCCAACAGACTTTAACGCGGTGTCAGATGACAATGTGATTCTTTCGGCCAACAGGAAGCAGGGGTGCTACATGAAAGGGCGGTGGACTGTGTGGGTGTGGGGTCAGGGAGCTTTTTTCTTCCGGTCTGATGGTGTGGTGGGAACGAGAGGTGAGGCAGTGTGACAGATGCTCAGTGCCAAGAGTCCTTTGGTCAGTTTCTGCACTTCTCGGGGCAGCAGGAGAGCTCCACTATCCATCACCCTGTCAGCGGCTCTTTTCAGCACAAGTCAGGCCTGCTGGTCAGTGGTCAGTGGCCACTCCTTTTCAGGTCCACAATATGGGGGATAAATCGACAGACAAAATCCCCTGAGAAGAACGTGGCTGATGGGTCAACAGCAGTTGTGGACATCAGTGACCCCGAAGACCCCCTCCTCAACAAAAGCCAACTGACCGAATGACCATCTCAGCCTTGTTAGCCATGCGGGACCACGGTAGATGTTGCAACCAATAGCTATACATTAAATCATTTTGCTCTCTGATGTGGATACAAGTCAAAACGTGTTTACATGGGTAAAAGTGGCAACCGTCCTAACCCTTTACTGCCTGGTAACATTATATCTTATGTATAGTATGTTTTAGTCAATAGTTATTGAGTGTTTCTTCCCAAACTGTCTCTGCAAGTCAGTGAATACCAACTGTGCTACAGTGTAGAATTTAGTGACGACTAGTGGTGCATGTCTCAGCTTAATATCCCTTATCTCACCCGATTCCTATATTGCTCTCAGGTACATGCACCCAATAAAGTTATCCAATGTTTATTAGCATAATTAATGGGTCTTATCAGCATAAACGTATTGTATTTCATAGGTGTTTATGGTATATAATCAGTGATTTTATTGTTCTGTATAAATACACATGTACAAATATACTTATCTTGATTCCATTCCATTCCTGCAGATACTAACCTGGGCAGGTTTTACCTTGATATTACACACTGAAACTTAAACCAATAAAACAGTGGACTCTAGATGTCAGGCAAACAAAATATGGAGCAAGTATGTTGGTTAAGGAAACATGTACAGACATGTAGCTAAAATCAGTCCTTTACACATATCTTGAGCCTGTCACTATGTCTATACGATCTGCATTTCTGACTAAAAACAGAAAATAAACAAAACTTCCATAGAGGAAGAGGATTTTAAGGTGGTAGAGAGAGGAGGGAGACCACAGGAGATGAATGTGTGTCCGGGGAGGTTAAAGGAGTTAAGGAGGGGTGAAGTCGAGTTACATCCTCCCCCATACAGCCCTGAGCAGTTTCACTGGAGCCAGACCAGGGCCAGCAGGTCAGGCCAAGATAAAACTTTGAAAGAATCCGGGGTCATGCGCGTGGAATATGAGATGAGCCTCTTTCTCTGCATTTAGTTTCTAACCGCTAAAAAACTAGACAACCACGTTTTCTCAATTACAAGCGGAAAACACAAACTAATCATCAGCACAGAGTGCCTCATTCATTGCCAGCAGAATGTTTTACCATGTAAAAGACAACATAATAGATTATCGGCATGCCGACAGGTAACTTCTTTTCACATGTGCCTGTTTCCTGTTGCAATAAAAAATTTTTGTCAAGATAGATATCTCGAGATTTTGTCCAGTTCATTAAGCCTGTCCACCTTTAAAGAGTGGCAGGCATGTAGTATGCACCTCCACCCATCCCCACAATACAATGGGCCTGCCGTAATTATGCGAGAGAGGAGCTCTGGGAGGGGGGAAGCTGTGACATCTGGGCCACGACCTTTGACATGGAATCTTGGCAAGCTAAATCCTGCAAAAGGAGGGGTTGCGGGGCTCTTTCGAAAGGGGGAGGGTCAAATGGAGGAAGAGAGTGGAAAAACAGGGAAATGCCAAGAGTCAAAATGAAATGGCACTTGATAGGTGGCGACAGTGTCCTGATAAGAGGAGACACAGTGGACAGGTTTGTTTGTTCACCCACAGAGGAGCAGACAACTGAAGCTCTCAACACAAGTGAAGTCACCATCGCCACCATTTACTACATCCTGAGGCATCAATCAACAGCTATATAAATAAGTTACTTATCCATCCATTACATTAATGTGTAACTCGCATAAACAACTGGTGTTTTAGTTCAGATAAAATTCAGCTATTTAAATGTACTCATTTTACAATGATATAGAACAAACCAAAGGGGAGAATCATAATTCAGAGTGCGGAAATGTAAATATTAGGGTTGCAACTAATGACTGTTTTGATGATTGATATATTTGTCAATTAATTTTGCTAAATTATTAAGAGCAGTTTATTTGGAATTATAGCTGTGCAACATCCTTTCAACATGTAGATTAACAGCGGAAGAGTACATTCAACCAAAATGTGCAAAAAGACTAATGTCATGCTTTTCAACTCTCAATTTATCGACTGCACAACATTTGTTGCTGACTGTTCTATTAATCTTTTATGGCCAGTTAAATGGTCGTAATAGCTCTCGCTAATTGATTGTTTCTGCACAACCTGATTTATCATTAGAACTGAAGTGATTAAAACTGTATATTCGTAGCGGTCTGCACTTTAAATGCCATCACTTACGCAAAGATATTTTCCTCTCCTACCCACAAGAAAAATCTCACATGACCTTACTTCCATAAATCATGATGTTGTATTAAAGGGCATATTTGAGCCATTTGTGGTCACCCCTCTTTTTTTACAACCAAAATGCAGATCCTCCATGTTTTGTTCAGCCCTGTGAAAGGCCCCCCAGGCCGCAGTAAGCCATGCCTGAACAGGGGCCGTAAATGTCAAGTCCTGCACGAACCCTCACACCAGCATTTATCATCTCGCTCTCTCTTCTCCCCCTTCTCTACTCCTCTCCTTGTCTTATGACTTTACCCTTACGAATGAACACACACCAATATGCACACTTAAGAAACTAAACTGTAGGTGCAAACAGCGATATACAATTCTAGTTTGCACATGAAACAATCTTTTTCTCACGTTCAAGGAAAACAAATCGGAGAAGATGCAACATGGCCTGGAGCCGTGAGATAAATCTACAGTTGGTACACCTGGCATTGCCTGGTGGCAACAGGTATGGGAGCTATTTAAAACGTGACTATGGCAACGCATCTTTTCATGGTCCAAGCAGAGATACACATGTGAGGAGAGGTCACATCACTGTGTCATTTATACCCAACTAGAGCCCCTCATACACATTCCTGTCTCTCAGGGTGGGCTCTCAATCACACGGCTCGTCATAAGTGATAATTTAACAGCCAGCTCGGAGCATCCTGTGCAACGGTGCACAGACCCGAGTCAACGGTATCCACTTTTACCACAGCTAATGGTTCAGAAATCAATACTATTGACATATAAGGAATGACTGCTATGTACAACATCTCACTGATTATCAGAAATTCCATTTACAGTACAAGCTAATTTAATTTATTAGAGATCGGCTGCTGAGAAAAATCAACTCTCTGCAGTCAGGTGTCCCGAGGACACAATATCCAAACATGTGTGGGTTCAGATCTTCAATATGCAGTTAAAAAATTGGATGTAATAGGTAAAAAAGAATGTGGTTATAAAAACATGATTTACAAATAAACAGCTGGACTTAATTGAAATAGTAGTTGGTTATAATCCTACAACAGATAAAATGATTCAATAAGCATCCACAGTAGTAGAAGTAATGTGGTGGAATAAAAATACCACAACGATCTGAACAAAAAGGTGACATCTTGAAAATGTGCTTTTTGGTGGCCCTCTTTTTCAGGAATGGTTGTTGGTGATCGCCTCTTGCTAAGGGGCTTCAGCGATAAATGTGTTTACAAGAGGACAGGAAAGGTTATTATACCTGTCCTCTGGGCAGTGCAGATCTGTTAGACCAAGACTGTAAGATAACTGTTACTGTCTTTTGGAGAGTGATGAGACAAGCAGGGCTAAATGGTTAACATGTGGAATTAAGGTAGAGTTTAAGTTTGCTAAGTAATATTAAGGAATACAGCCAATAAGCTTGTCATTTAGTCACATTTCTCAAAAAAACACACCATGACTTCCTCTGAAACAGGATTTTCTCCAGATGCCTCAGATCACACTTCTCTTGTGCGCGTTGATACAGCAAATTCATTAGGAAAAAAATCTCAGAACTGCAAGACAGTGAGCTCATAAGACACTCTCATTGTTTGGCCTTAAAACTTTGTCAGTGAGAGGTTGCATTTCCTTAAAGTCTTGGCTAATAAACAGTCCGTGGCTTTCAAAGCCAAACACAATGAGAGTCTTTGATGTCAATGCTCCTCCAGCAATACTGCTCACAGCAGTCATAAAACACATAATAAATCAGCCTCCAAACAACAGCTTCCCTCTCCTCAAAACACTGCTCTGCAAGGCTCCTTTATCAGAGTGGAACAAAAAGATAATTCTTTTTATTTGGCCAAAGCACTATTTTTAGTTTGATGCCAATCTTGCTAATTGGCTTAATATTCATCTTCAGCAGTGTTTGTATATTCATCTTCCTTTGATTCATTCAGCAAGAAAGAAATCTAACAATCTAACTAGCGTCAAAAACTCCACACACAATCCATACGACCATTATGGCATTCAAATCCATTTTCAGGACATTCACTTACTAATTTGTGAATGATGTTAATACATAAAGATGGTAGGTGTAGCTGTAGTGGCATTAGTAATGCTTGAACCACTGAACTGAATATTTTAAGACTAAACGCCTGAAGTAGTTGGTGTTAACACCTATAGTAATTTAGAGCTTCTCCTTGTCATTCTCTTTCTGATCCTGCTTACACTGAGCTTCCTGATTTACAAGTCAGCTGTTGGCCACCTGGTTGACCCCTCTGGCCACAGATGGTCAGTTGTCCACTGCAAGGGCCAGAGTCCCCTCCCCCCTCTCCTAAATAAAAAGAGGACAAAATGAATCTGACCTAAAGGCCACAAGAGCTGTGATATCCACAAACACCATCCAGCAGCTGCTGGACGCGCACACACACACCCACACACCCACACACTGAACCCCCTTACAGAGGTGCCGAGGCCATAAAGGAGTAGGATATGGCACTGATCTGTTCCATGCTTCATGAAACTCAGCTCAACACATGACAAGACTTAAGCTAATTAATCACTCATGAGTGTGGCTGACAATGTCCCAGTATCAATGTTCATTGTGCAACATGAGCTATTACACTTAGACTCAGCTAGAAATATATAGTCTCATGCTTCGGTCCTTATATAAAGTTGTATTTCTCCTTGCTTTATTACATGGACAGGTTAAGGTTCTTTATCAGAGTAATGGCCCAATATAATCACTAATCAATGTGATTAACACCAATCAAACACAATCAGTTACGCTAGTGTGACAGCTAACTGTGCTTGCAGTTAGTTGAAGTCAGAAACCACTGATCAAACATTGTAACTTAAAGCAATATCTGATGTGTACACCAAAGGTCAACAGTGTTACATTTAGGCAAAATGAGACACAAATACTGGTGTGTTTAACCATTTCTAACACATGATTGAGGAAATTGTTGTTTTCAATACCCCATAATGAGCCCTGTAAATTTACACCAGGAGCAGGTCCTGCTCCTGCCATGTTGTACCATCATGTTTTACAGTAGCTCAGAGTGAACAAACCCTACACCTTTGTGTGTTTGATTGGTAACTGAGGGCTGTCATACATCCTCTCACAAGACTGAAAAGAAACAGTCACATGTGGCATTAAGATGAAGCTTTTGTTGTTGGGTTGTGTAGAGCATGATGGTCTACACATTGTGTTTTTTCAAGTCAACCATGAAAATATTGTAATAGTCCAATGTAAAAAAGTTTGCTTTTAACACAGAGGCACAAGTTATATGATCAGAAACAAAACTTACCAAGCCCTCCGATGGTGTGTGAATTATCCGAAGCCTGCAGCTGAACTGGAGCATTCTCCTGTTGGCTCTCCTCATGGTAGAAAAGTCTGTAACCTTGTGCAGTGGCTGAGTTTTTGTTCGTTAACTGCCAGCGAGCCAGAATAGTGGTGCAATTTAAGGGCTCCAAATGAAGCTCCGGAGCCAGCGGCACTGAGGAGAGAGAACATTTAGATTATTCTAATGACAAGATTAAATAATGGATCTAGAATTCTACACTTCAGTCTTTCCATTTAAATCATTATTTAAACACACAGATAAGGAAAAAAATACACATTTCTTCATCATCATCATCATCTACATCACAACATTCTTGATATAGTTCAAACAGACAGTTGTAGCAATTTATATCACATGCCTGACATTTTTCAGGAACGTGTTCCTAGAAACTCCGAGTGTTCCCAGCGTTTATGTAACATACAGAGGATGCTCCTCCTGACCAGCATGTGCTTTGAAAAGTGAAACTCCCATCTGACGGCTCAGCAGCTGTTTCACACTCAATACACAACAGAGGAAACCACACCGACGGTCAAGGGGGTGATTTCACACATTATTCTTTTAGGAATGAGGAGAATGAAGTTTACCTAAAAGAGGACTCCTGTTCTGAGTTAAAACAGGGGGCCAAAGAGATGGTCAGGAAAAATGAATCCACCCTTCCCCCCTTCCTCAAAGCCTCAGATGTAGCTCTAAACAACCATCTACTCTTTCCCACCCGGAGGCCTGAGCCCTTCCCTTTATGACCCATGACTGAAGCCCTTCCAGTGTTACTAACAGTGGAAGGCAAAGGTCACAGAGTAACAAACGCAATGTCTTAACAAGATTATCAGAGCAAGCGCCTCTCTTTGCTCTGTCAATTTGTTTAAACCCAGAGGTTTAGTGATAATTCAATTTTTTGGGCCAAATTCTATGTGTACGTGTTTGTAGTAACCTACTATTGATGTCCAGAAATTCCAGAAAACGTTTCCCTAAAATTGTACCTCTTGCACTGGATGCCTTTGGAGTGCGGTGCGAGGTCCACGCCGACTGCTCACCAAACCCGACGCCGGTGGCAGCAGCAATACGCAGAAGGTAGATGGTGTCAGGCTGCAGGTTCTCCAGGAGGTGGCTGGTCTTCTCTCCAGGTAGCTCTGTCTGTGAGACTGTGTTCTCAGCACTGGTGCGATAGGACAAACGATAGGCAGAGACTCGGCCACGACTCAGCTTGACCGGAAGAGGCTGCCAAGACACCTGGATGTCTGTGGGGCTGTGGCTGGTGAGGCTGAGCTCTGGTGCACGGAGGGGCACTGTGGATGAAGAAAACATTATGTATAGGGGAGCAGAACTAAGATGATTGACCCACTTCATGTATATTGGACAACAAAAGTTCAAATATATATGCTTTTAAGCCTAAACCTGACTACTCTGTTTCAAATCAAAACCTTTTAGGTAATAATGAAGGTTAGACAATGAGAAAGCACTGGATATGACACAATATCATTCTGTCAGAGATCCCAATAATAGTACTGGATGGCTGTGTTAACCAACTGTGGGTAAGGTTAGAGATCCATGAGCCACTGTTTCATGGTTTGACTGAGTCAATATGATAAACCGCTTTGACTGGTCAAGTCTTAAAACTGATGAAGTGGCGAAAAACAGACATTTCTATCGAGGAGTTCAATACATGTTACAGGAAATTTAGAATACTATGATACCTTGTAAAATGAATCACAGATGCAATGATATTGACCACCATCAAACAAAATGACCCCGGAACTGGACGGTAAAGAAATGTTTTGAGGAAATATAGTAGTGAAAAGAATACATCAGATTTTACAGCCAAGGAACCTGCTTGCAATTGGAAAATTGAAAGGTCCAATGTGAAATATATAGATGGAATTATTTCAATTCCATAAAGTGAGCATGCAAAAATGACAGACCCATTCTTCTCACTTATTTATAGCTGTGGTTTAAAATGATTTTGATGTGCCCTCAGACTTTGTTCACAGACATCTTCATTCTATCGTTTTAGTAACCCCTGTCAAGTGGAACAGACACATGACCTCCTTCGAACCACAGGCCAGGACCATAAACAAATGGACCATGAGCCCGGGTGTTTAAAAGATCAATTACTGATTTTATATTTACTGTGGGACTGACCATCCTCGAGTGTGTGCTGGAACACGTGGTCCGACATGCGACTGGCTCCCATGGGCATGTAGGCCACAACGTAGAAGGTGTAGTTGCGAGCTGGCTCCAGGTCATCAATAATGTAGCGAGTAGTATCATTTCCAATTACGACTTGATATTCCTCGTTGTTTAATCCTAGACAAATGAAAACAGTAAGACATAAAAAGATAAAATGAACAAAATGAGAAGCATCACTAAAAATTACTCTGTTCTGCTAGGGGGTCATGTTTTTTTAAAATTCATTTAGAAAAAATATTACAGTGAGTTGCAAGTTCTTTGTGGAAGTTAACACAAAATCCACATTTTCTTGCTTGCATGATTATATTACTTACCTCTGGTAACAGCAAAAGAAACAATTCACATCTAATTGCAATTTTTCAAATGATCATTTAAGGTGATTTAATTAGAATAAAGTCATGGGATGCATTTATTCCCTAAGTAAAAAAAAGAAGTAATTTTTCTACCTGGTAACCAAGGTACTCAAGTAAAAAAAAAAACTCCCCTTCAGTCCTGAATTCATCAGTGAGCCTTTCAGGAATGTGTAACAAAGTGCAGCCAGGCCCTACTCTCCCACTCCTCCCTTAAAAGAATACATACATACTTTAGAACACTCAATCACATGGACTAATTAGTTCCTCTTTTTGTTAGAGCCTCCATTTACTGCTAGGCCCCTCTGACTACAAACTCAGGTGAAGAGTGCACTGTCAGATACTCTGTCAATGTCAGTGAACAGCCACTCTTGGTGACTGGGCCCACGGAGGTTTTTGTCACTAAATCAAAATCAAGTGCTGAAAATCCTCCACAGTTATTCAAGAATTCAACAGAGAGAGTTTGCTCTTTGTATTTTGACCTCTTTCTCTCTGACACAATCCAGCAGGTGTTGCTTTTTCCAGAGAGAATTCTTTATGTCTTACTTCCTTCAAATGCAAGTCAGTGACATTACAATCACGTGTAGTGCTTGAATGAATGAGCTCATTTTTTTCTAGGATATTCTATTGCCAGTATGTGACTTTTCTCAGTTCCCACAAAAGCAGACGGCTCTCAGGCTTTTCTGCTGCTTTTACTTTTTGTGAATAGCTTTGTCTCTATAAAGAATGTATCAGTCAAAAGGGAAGGTTCCCTGCATCTTGAAAACTCCATTCTAAAGATGATTAACATTTTGTACTCCCTTGCCCACCAACATAGCACTGACCACACATGATTCGCTGAGTGCGAACGGGAAGTCCCGCAGTTACAGTTGTTCAAATGAGTGGGGGATTTAACAGTGCTCTTTCTCGATTTTTGGTTCCTGTGAGGAGAGAATACCAATAGAAATGCTTTCCTGTTTGTTTACACACCACTCACCTTCAGCCTTCATGTAGTGCACAGAGTAAGCAATAACTTTATCGGAGTTGAACAGAGGCCTCTCCCAAGCCAGAAGGATGGCAGAGCTCGACACCGTATCGGCTCGGATGTTCCTGGGTGCGCTCGGTCGGTCCTCCGACATCACCACGATGAGCCGCGCCATGGAGAGGACAGAACCCTGCCCGTTCTCCGCCTGGCACTGATAGATAGCATCATCCTCAGGTATGATCTGGTTGATCACCAATTTGCTGAAGGAGAAACACAAACGCAGACGGTCTTATCCTGACGCCTGTTTACCAGGGTATTTTCGAGCTCTAATTACATCTAACAAGCACCGACAGTTGAGTAAGGAGCAGGAGCAAATCATTGGGAAACTCACTAAACTCCACTTTGCACAGCTTTCAATTATTCAGTTTCCTTTCTACTGTAAGGGCTGTAGTTAATTATTGATCCAGGTTGTCTTACATTGGCCAACAATGACTTTTGAATGATTGGTTTACGGATTTAAAGCTCCTGTTCATTAACTTCACGTTTACAAAGAGAACATTTTTGACATTTCAGAAAAGCAGTTTATTAAATCCAAGACGTTGTTCCTCAAAGCAAGATACCTGTTGTACATCTTGATTCGACCGTTGGAGTGTACTCTCTCTCCGTTTTTGAGCCAAGAGATTTGAGGTGTTGGTACTCCTTCAGCTTGGCAAACAAATCGGGCGGTGCCAGCACGGGGTCTGGTCAGGCTCTCCGGCCACTCCACTAAAGAAGGTGGCGCTTTGGAAGAAGAACAACAATCAGACACAACTCCATGCTACATACACAAATCTTTGTAATTACACGTTGTAAATCCAAGCCTACACAGGCAGTATCTTTACCTAATACAGTGACATTGGCAGCAGCGACAGAGTAGTTCCGCGTGCCGGGAGTGGTGGCTCGGCACAGGTAGACTCCTCCGTGCTGGCGCTTGATGTCTGTGATGATAAGGTTACCATTTCCCAACACTTTTGTGTTGTAAACATCAATGGACTTGCTGTCTGCTCGACTCCAGGAGATGATGGGTCGGGGATTGCCTGTGGCCATGCACTCCAAGATGGCAGTCTGGTGAAGGGACACTGAAATGTTCTGTGGGCCTGTGATGATACGTGGCCGCTGGGGGAGCTGGGGCCTGGGGGCTGTGGAGAGAGAGAGGAGGGGGGGGTGGAGTACAGCATTATACCAGATGTTTTCTAAGGTGTTCAAGTTAGAAATGTGCTCTGCCGTCCTCCACAACAAAACGAATAACAAACATGCTAACATGAACACCGGAATGACACCTGAGTGACTATTCAGTTGTGTATTGATGACAAATGAAAGCTAAGACACATACCTGGTGTGACAGTGAGGGTGGCCTCTGTGCTGCGCCGGCGGCTGGCAATGTTGGTGGCAATGCATCTGTAATTTCCAGCATCAGCTCGCTGCACCCCATATATCTGGAGAACGCCACTGGGGAGGACTGTGATTCTAGATAAGAAAGAGGCACATGTACACATGAGATTGTGGAATTATAACTTATAACTTGCTTTCAAAAACTGTTCACACAGGGATGTGGCAGAAATGAGAAAAGAGAGTGGATACCTTTCAGTGGCAAGAGGTAATGTGACACGATTGAGTTCCCAAGTGATGATGGGAGGAGGGTGGGCACTGATTTTGCAGGAAAATCTGGCCACTGAGCCTTCAGTCACCACAATGGGTGTCGGCTGGATTGTAAAAGAAGAAATACCTGCAGCAAAACAAACAAACAAACAAACAAAGGCTTTTAAAAAAGTGGTTGAAAAATGTATTTTCAAATGGGAAACATATCTAAAATGTCTTCCTTTTCATGGGTTGTGATAATGTCCAATAAATCCTTATAAATGGCTGACGAAAGGAGAAAAACAGCCAATACCCGGAGTATTGATCCAGATATACATCTTCTACTCTCACGAGACCTGTGGGTAATTCTCTGCAACAACCAACACAGGATTCATGCTTTTATTCATGGCATGTTGTCTTTACAGATAATGTCAAAGGGAACTCCTTTCCCTTGAGGTGTTGCTTTGTTGTGAAAGCCAGTGTTGTGTTTCACTCCATTTGTTGTTTCAATCCTTGCTTTGATACAGTGGAGTTAAGAAGTCCAAGACATGGAATCAGACTGAAGAACAGAATAATGAGATAATATAACTTGGACTTAGAAATGTTCTTAATATATAAACATATCAACAGGACCATTAATCAGTGGAGAATCTCATTTTAAAGATATTGATGTATTCCAGAGATCCATCCATCTATCTCAGGCACATCCAGTGGATGTCACACAACAGAAATGCCTATTACCTACAGACAAGCTGAGTGCAGCAGGAAGGTGATGACTGGAGTGGAACATCTACATCCTGCAAGGATAATGTTTCCCTGAAACTGAGCTGTTGTCAGCCACCAGCTGAGCAGGGAGCAAAATAAGGCCCAATGTGAACGGGACTCTTCAGTGTGAAGCAAAACAACTGACAGAACCGGGTCAATTTAATGCTGCTTCAAGTTGCTTTGGCTCTTTTTGTAAATAAATGGTCTCTCTCTCTCTCTCTCTCTCTCTCATTGACGGTCGCTCACCCTGAGTCATAAAAGCCTAAGAGCCACTAAGGTCACAGAGGGCTGTCCCATCCCCCTCTGTGCTCAAAAAGCCACAGAAGCCCAAGATCAATCATTGGTTAAGAGAAATCAATTGCACTGGGCCTCTGATCGAGAGTGAATACTGAGAGTGCCAGGAGGAAAGTATAATTAAAAACAATGAGCATCAAAGCTGTTAACATTTATACATCATCCAAATATACGTGTATAAAATCCTCCAAACACAGGGATGGGTTTCTCGAAAAGACCAGGAAGCTGTATACCTTCAGAATTCAACTAAATTCAGTAACAGTTCACAATGCCAGCTTGGGCAGTGAACCTATCATCACACCATTTCTGGATAAACAAAGGCACTGGGATGCTGTTGGACATCTGTGTACGTATCTACAGCTTCTCGCGCTGCAGTTTGTCATCTGCACTCAGTAAAGTGAAACAGAACAGCAGGAAGCAGGAAATCAATTTAAAACCACACTTTGTCAGACAAACATCTATAACATCAAATGGTCCAACTGAGAGCCAAAGGAAAGTTCTCATCACCCTGGTTCCATCAGCAAAAAGTCAACGTTGCTTTGGATAAGAGCATCTGCTAAGTGAATTGCAGAAACAAAGAAAACAGAGTCATGAATTATAATGTCCATGAGTGGACTGTTTACTGATGTTTTATAGATTGTAAAAGAAAATTAAAGACGTGTGGGTGTGAGATACCCACAGACCTCATTTCAGGCCAATACTACAAAAGCAAATAAAAAAAAAACAATGACATGAAGGAACTGGTAGTGTGAGCATGCTAACTGACTTAATAGACTTGAGGACTCATTACTTTGGTGATCTAAAATGTTAAATAAAATACACACAGACAACTTTAAAATGAGCAAATGATAAACTAATTAACAAGTCAGAAAATTAGCAAAACAAGCTCTGTGACTTGACCCATCCGCACCCGGTGTGTGAGGCGATTGGCATATTGACACCATCCTTATCAGTCATTTTACATATCACATACAGAGGACATACAGCACAAGGTTGTGGTAACCTTTGCTTTCAAGAAAAGACAACGGGAAATCCCTGTGCTGTCATAAATAAACAGTGTGAGTTTATGGGGGCCATGATGGATGAGGTTGTGTAGGCAGTACTGCCAGGCGTTGCGAGTTCTGACTGACAGAAAAGTAAAAACATTGCGTAAATTACGACTTATACACTAACAGTGACTGAAATGCTTTAAAACCTTGCTGAATTTAAAGAATGTGTTGAATGCGTAGTTGCTTTATACTTAACATCTGTCTCCCACACTCAGGATAAATTCTTTCTCAGGGACTGACATCCTTCTTGTTGTATCTTTTTAACCACGGCCACATATAATCTCATTAATCCTGGGTGGTTAGCCTGACTATGCTACATTGTGGTTGTTTGATGTGTAGACAGCAGTGGACAGAGTCCCCTCCCCCCAGCCCCCCACCCCCCCACACTCCGCCCTTTTCCACTGTCTTCAGTTAATGCAGGCTCCTACAAAAATGCCATAACGTTGCTTAAGTGATATGACTGCAGGGCATGAGAGATGAGTTGCTCTGATCCTCTGCCTCTCTACTCTGCTTCCCCATTCAGTCAAATGATGGTGGATTGACAAACAGAGGGGATGATCATTGATTATTGATAAAATACTAAGACAAGGTGGAAAATCCATATCCAGCATTGGTCGGAGCACTCCCGACCGAAATTAGGCGGCTGACCCTCTACTTTTGTCTTTGTACAATCGTGTTTACCAGCAGGCATCTAATGTGTGGATGAAATGATCAAAGCAAACACATCAAGCTGTTATTTCAATTCTCCATATTTGCCGATTCAGCCAATAACTATTTGTTGCAAAAGTAAAATGACAAAATATCTCAATTCTATATAATATTGAATCAAAATAGAGAATCCTTATGGTTTTGTTTGGCATTGCATTTTGAAAGCTCTACCTCAACACACACCACAGCCTTTTCCCCAAAAGCATGAAGAAACAGTTCTGACCATCTGCGCTTCCGAACAATCTCACCCCTAACCTCTGACCTCCACAAATCCTAGGGAGCACCCAGCTCGGACCACTGCCCCACATGGCCACCCTGATCTGATCCTGCGTGGCAGCTCTGCACACTGCCTGCAAACCTCTCAAATCATCTTCCAGCTCTTTCAAAAGCTGGCTTGCAACAACATCCTTCTCTGCCGTATCATCGACATGCGTCAGTTGCTGCCATGGCAACAACTAAAAAAATACATGGCGTCTAGCTGCAGCAGGATCATTTTCTGTGCTCACTAGACACTTTCTCTTTCTTGATTGCCATTATTTTAATACAAAGAAGATGGGGTATGTTCATGCACAACGTTAAAGCAAAAAAAAATAGAAAAAAAAAAGCACGATAAAATAACTGTTTGAATTTCTCCACTGTTTACTCCGCTCTTCTCGATGGTCCGAGCTGAACCTGGAGATTGAGGCTGTATTTGCTTCCCATCACTTTGCAACAGATGGGCCAGCAGCTCAACAAACTGAAGGTCAGAGGACAGGTCAGGCCCAAACAAAGGTTCCCTTACAAATACCAGGAATTAGTTCAGCCCTCTCTCCTCTGGTTACTGTGGTCAGCTTCGAAGCACAACACAGCACAGCATACCTTACCTGAATATTGAGATGGGGCTGCTCCCACTAACAAAAAGACTTGGAACGTGTGTTTGTGCACTGATGCAACGCTGAAATGGAAAGCTACCTGTGTTGTGTATTGTTTAGCTTTATCCTTAAACAAAAACACATAGAGTCTTCTAGATTATAAAGGGATATGGAATCTCCAACAATGTATTTCTATTTGTTGTGCCTGTTTAGATGTGACTTTGCACAGAGAGGACAAGGGACATTACACCTCTTGAAATACAGCTCTAACTGTCAAAGTAGAAAGATAGATTCTATATCATACATACAATTCACATTTCTCATTCTGGACAGGGAGCATATCATTTGCAAACTCTACATTCACGGAATTATTAGGAATTTTCTGCACAGGACAGGAATGATCTCATCCACAGCCTGTGACATTTATTTTGACCTCCACATGTTTTCAACATTGCAGCTGACAGAAGCAGTTTGTGTGCAGCTCATCAGGATGGCACTGATGTCCCCCAACCATCCCTAACCCTGCCCAGCCCCCAGGGTGCCGTCTTTTAGGAGACATTAAAATTGATCATCCTCTCCTGATCCTGCAGGCTGCATGTTAAATTGATGGTTTTCAGTATCAGGAGGCTCGTGAAAACCCTTCAGTGAATTACAAAAACAAGCGTTGGAAGTTTAAAAAGCACACATGGGTCCTATTCCTGTCAGCTGGTGATAGCAAGATACGTTTATTTCGCATTCTACAATTCCTGCCGACTATCACAAGTGTTTAAGCGCAGTTTTAGCACTTAAAAGTGAGGAATGACACCAAAGAAGATAAAGAAAAGGCTTGGGGACAAAAATGGCTGAAAAGCAAGAGGGAGAAGAATGCAAAGCTGAGACAGCCCACAAATCAATCACTGGGAGGTTGGCAGATGTGTTGCTCCTCCACACAGGCTGCAGGATAGTCAACTGACCACTGGCCTGGCTAAACAAAGAACTATTCCCATGAGCAGGGTGACCTCTCAGAGCGCTGGCCGAGAGTGGGGGTGGAGAGTGGAGGTGTTGGAAGGGGCATTAGACCCCCCTCCAACCTCTTATCTCTGCCACGAAGTTTTCCAATCATTCAACAGCAACTCTCCACTCACCAAAGACAGTGGATTCATTGTCTGTAATCTCAACATGAGAACGTACAAGGCGAAGAAGTCAGAGTGTTCATATCTATCCCCCTTTGTTTTAAAGAATAGTTTTATATCATATCAGAATGTATTAGAAAAATAAACTAGTGACACAAAATGAAACTGGAGTCACGGTTAAAGTGACGGAGCAGCGATAGTAACATATTCATGAAAACAAAGTAGACCCACTGATGACTATTGCAGCAACTGATAAAAACTAGGCCATCTCACTGTGCTTCATCTATTGAACTATTTAAAGAAACCTTTGACCTCTGGGCCTGCTGTTCAGGGGAACCATGGTAACCTTTCGTGTCCAGCAGAGGAGAAAAACAAGATTCCAGGCTTTGAGCTCTCTCACTTAAGGCAAGTTCATTCAATTACATCACAGTGCACAATGTGTAAGGTTAACTTTTCTTACATTGGGGTGTCTAATTGTGGCAAGCTGGTGGAGGTCCAATGCATTCAATACAACTTGAAATAAAGCTGTGGTGCTGACTTAACTGCATAATGATACCATATATTTTTGTTGCTGAAGTACATCCGCTGTTTCTGCCACTGATCTCACCTCCATTATCGCACTTTACTCACTTGCTTTTTCAAACAAGTGTTCTAACCACATGAGAAGGTGCAACTTGTTTCTGTTGGCCCGTCCAATCCCTCAGCTCCTGTGTCAGGTGTTTACAGACTTCTGCCTGCTGAGAACTCCATGCTCGCTGTGGGAATGTCCACAGCCAAAGCTGAAACCACCAGTGTTGTGTTGACGTAACAGCGACTGACGACGCTGTCAGCAACCTGACAAGTAGAGGGAGGACGGCTGTGGGGAAGAATTCTTATCTGAGCTACAAGTAAGACTTCATGTCTGCCAGGAAAAAACAAGGAACAAACAAATTCCTCTATTTCACACTGTACATACACAGTCTGCTCCGACTATTATCCAAACCAATGTGATTTCCGTACCTGAGCCACACCTGTGAGAGTTAATGATAAATTCCCTGTTTTCGTGCTTTTATGTAATCACATGGTGAAAGAAGCTTGAAACAGACACAATCACATTTAGTTAACTCAGGAGGCAATCTCTCAACTGAAATCCCAATCAACTTGAGGTCTATTGACAAACGTCACATGCAGACGCTTGTGTTCCTTTTCATCGGGTCCAAATCCCCTATCAATGTTGTGCTTTGGTGGGCCACCATTTGATTTTACCCTGCATCATCATCATCATCATCAGACTCTTCAATTAACATGTGCAGATTTAAAAATTCAATTAGTGAGAATTGGAGTACAAAGCTTACAAGATCATAAAATCCCCCTATGATCCTTTACCAGCACCCAAAACTGCCTCTCATTAAAAACCTGTCAGGAATACACAAGAAATGATGACAATGCACAATTTCTACCTCCAACTGAAACACCTTGTGCAATACACAAGTGAACACACAAATGTCTTCCTGTGCATCTTTTCTGTAAGCAAGTTCTTGCATCATTTCCCTTGTAACGCTAAAGGCACAGGATCCGGTTGTTGACCTGCGAGCATAACCATGAATTCAGCAAAAGGTTTTAAAAGTCATGGGTCCACCCGCTAATTTTCGAGGGAAAATAGGCTAATGCTAACATCTCCGAACAGACTGTGATGCAAGTGATACAACGGAATCCTGCTGTTTCACGAGGCATCGACTCCTTGACATTTAAATCAAAATGTAAACATCAGCTTCCAAACTATAACTTTTGCAATTAGCGTAATTAGCCTCGCTGCGGTGGACAAGTCCGGCTGTATTTTCCATTGATATCAGGACAAATAGTTGCCACCAAGGAAACCTCTTTCTTTTGCAAGCATGGAGAAATGTGGGGCAGTGTGGACAAAAACAGTCAGAGTGAAAAGCTTTTCACTCTTTCACCAGAGTAGTGAGGCAGAAAACAATTGTGCGCAAAGCCTCCAGCTCACTCTGACCTGTCAGGGTCTGCAATAAAGTTCAAGTCATTTACACACTCAGGGTTAAGCCATGGTACTGGGAAACAGCAATTCACATTTGTGCGAGTGCGTTTGTGTGTGTGTGTGTGTGTGTGTGTGTGAGTGTGAGTGTGCACGCGTCCATACGTGAGTGTGTGTGCACACACCACTCACAACAACCCCCACTGCTACCTCTGTGTCCTTCAACTGAGCATTTCTCAGGTATGTGTAAATTTTATGAGCTTCCAGATAGACCCTCAAGCATGTCTAAGTGGCATTTTAAAACAAACTAGTAAAGCTTACTGGCCGTCTTTATCACCTTTTAAATTCTATGAAACAGGTAAATCACTAAATTGATTAATAAAACGGGAAACGTGAGTTATTGAACTTTATCATTGAGCCAAAGTGTTCAGCTGCCAGAGAGACACAATGACACTTAAAAACAACCGCACGAGTCGGGTGAACATCACCATCACACTGGAGAAAGTGGTGACCTTTAAGTACATGCTCCACTATCACAAGCTGAAAATAGTATAAATCAAAGAAAAGACATGGATCTTTCCCTCAAAGTTCAGTTGACATGTCAGTATCTTGTGAGGGAATAAAAAAAAATGCTTTTGTGTTTGATGCAGATGGGAGTGAGTTGCGTGTGGGTTAGAGGGGTTAACATCCATCCTGCAAAAGTGGCACAGCAAGAGGTATGGCCCATAGGGAAGGAGGAGGGGATGAGCACTCCCAAAAGACCAACTCTGCCTGAAGCTTCTCCACCCCCCCCTTTAAAATACGAGGGCAGCTCGCACAGAGCTGCAGGAGAAAGCATTCCAAAAGAACAATTCCTCAAGCGATCAGGGTGCAATAACATGAAAGACCTGGCCAGTGAATAGGGGTCATCTGCTCTTTCGCATGGGAGAGACGCTATCCTGGACAGCTCCTATCCTTTCAAATCTCCTGCTCCTTCATTAACACACCAATGGGCATATTCCCCCTTACAAACAGTATCTTTTTTTTTTTACCGCTCCAACTTTAGAGTCTTTGCCCCCCTTCCTGCTATCAGACCCGGAGCACAAATTAAATCTCTTTTGATAATTCCAACAGAGGTTGGATGCAAATCCTTGACTTTCTACATGGCGGTGCAATATTTCCAAAAAAAACACAATGTGATACTCACTTGCGATTGTAAGACGAGCTTTCTGGCTCAGGATTGCTCCATACTTGTTCTGACCAAGGCACTGATAGAGCCCTTCGTCTGATTTGTCAGCTCTTCGGCTCTCCACTTCCGAAATATAAAGTGAGCCATTGGAGAGCAGGTACACGCGTTCACTTTCCATCACTTCTGCTCCGTTCTTAAGCCATCTGACATCGATGGGTGCCTCTCCATGTGCCTGACAGTCCAATATAACGGCATCTTTCCGCATGACGGTGACATCATGGGGCTCCTTGATGAAAAATAGCTCACTGAAGCCCAAAACACCTGCAGAAAGAGAGAAAGGGGGGCAGGGGGGACACGTAGTAATCAGGATGGGGCTTTGCAGGCGGAGCAGAGGTGCGCTTTCAGGAGTCCCATAAAGAGTTTAAAGCATTTACACACCAGTCAAGTTTAAACGATTTTAAAAGGCAAAGTGTAAATCTTTTTGCATGCTTCTGTTTATATCCCCCTGGTAGAAGTCATCAGCATTTTTACTGAGGAACTGGGTTTGTGACACCGATTAAAACCTCCTGTTTAAGTGAAGTATCACACTGGACAGGCCTGGGGGTGAGCCAGCAGGAGGTCCGCCGCCCTGTACAGTAATCTCACTGCTGTGGCTTCATTAACTCTTTCTGCTCCACTTTAATCCAATTACTCGTGGCTCATAAAGTCAAATGCTGAAGGTGAAAAACGCGGATCCAATTAGTTCACTTCAGTTTGCACAGGAACACACAGCCAAGCTCTCAATATAAACGTATGACGTAATGTTGAATTAATGGGAGATTATATATATATATACACATATATTCTAATCATGACAGCAAACGCAATTAAGGGAAACTACATAAAGCCTGCGACCCATAACTTTGTTTGTCTGTATATACGCATTGATTTTGTTTTTGTGTTTTGGACGGACACAGTTCTAAGCCCAGTGTCCATGAGAGTGGAACTGGTTTAACATACAATACTTGATACAACTCCAAACATTGCCAACTTCCATGTTTTGTGTTTGAGGGTCTCTCTGATAATGAGATAGTGGAAGTCACGATGTTTGTCCACCACTTAAAAAAAATAAATGAATAACAGAATGTTAATTTATTCACGTCTCTGCTTTCAGTACTTGAAAATCAATATGCCCTTGAAGTATTGAATGTTATCTCGAGTGTTTGAACACCCACATCACCATTAATATCATCCCTCTATTTACATTTCTTTGTGTTTAACTTCACTAGCGATCACTTTAGAATTCTGTGTGTATGTTGATGTGTATGAATGTTCAGTGGATCCTCTCGACAGAAACCACCATGATGCACATGAAGAGCCTAAAAAGGACAAACTAGACAACTTTTGAGTTTCAGTGATAACCAAAGACTATAACAGTGAGAGTGATCCGAGGGGTATTCTACCGCAACATGTGACTTCACCACTAGATGTCATTAAATCCTACACACCAGACCTTTACCATCACAATTTGAATAGCAACCTGACCTTTAAATAAATTATATCTGACATGCCATGCAGACCCTTTAAAATCATTAACACATCAATTCACATTGAGCTTTAACAGTGGCTCTTTAAAGGTGCAGTGTGTAAGCATTCTTCAAGCCCACAGAACTTCTGATACCACCGTCTTTATCTCTATTTTATTTGCTTTAAAAAGTTTAATACGTTGGTACAACCTTTTGAATATTTAGCTGGAGTTGTAGTTATCTGCTGTCTTGACAAATAGCTTTAAAAGTGCAAGTGTGTAAAATATCATGTGAGTGATATCATTGCCATAAGATTAAAACATAATATGCCCAGAGAAGCTTTATTAGCTTTTACCTTTATCTCTTTGAATTCCGTCTCTTTACTTTGAAAAGCAGTTGAATGTGTTGGCTCGCCATGTTACATGTGTAGCTAGTGAGTTAACTTAGTTAGCTGTAGTTTTTAACAGTGCTCTTTAAACCTGCTGCTATACGAGGCAGCGCGTGAGGAACTTTATTTACAAGCCCGAGCTAAAGCAGGAGCTAAATTAGCATTTTGTGTCATTCATTATTCAGCGTCAGGTTCATTTACCGGCGGATGTAAACGTCGACACAACTTTTCCTTCTGTCTTTCTTTTCTTTTCTTTTTTTTTTTAAAGGCAGTTTGGAAAAGGAAAAAACAATACATAAACTCGTCAGGACCAGGACACGGATGTTACCGGGCACCAGCTCCTGTTGAAGCTCCACAGCCCACGACGTGACTTTTCTTTTTTTTTTTAATGTTCGTAACTTTCTCACAGAAAGTGTCAGAAAGAGAGAAATGTTTGTTTTTACCTGAGAGCGGGAGACAGAGGAGGAAGAGCAGCAGGCGCTGCTTTAATTTCCCTTTGACAGGCGCCATTTACGTGAAGTGTGTGGTCATGCTCGCCACAGCTTTCCTCTCATAGTAGTGTCCGGCAGATGAGCTGAGCTGTTACTGACCGGCACACGCGCTGACCGGAGCTGCAGCAGCGGCAGCTCCTCCCCGCCGCTGCCGCCTCCTCCTCCTCCTCCTTCTACTCCCCATCACTTGCTCACCGGGCGACCACAGAGCACTGCAGCGCCCTCTGGCTGCAGCTCACGCACACGACAGCCACGGTCATCACAAGTCCTGTTCGCTCACTGTCAGAGAGAATGGAGAGAGAGAGAGAGAGAGAGAGTG